>JAGDQP010045978.1:0-15445 GCA_022664845.1 Lepisma saccharinum
TAATACACAAACCACTTCCCATTTAAGAAAATAAATCGAGATTCAAGATGGCGACCATGAAGAACATACCCTCCAGCAGGTAGGTCTTTCTACCCGATACCCATTATTATGAATTTATCTTCAATTTCTTTCAGCAATTTAAGAACACAAGGATATTTCCACACTTTTTGATCACTTTCCACAAACAGAATTTGACTTTTATATCATCGATATATCCCAAAGCAAATGCGCTCAAGTGGCCAAAATTTCCATGCGCACATATTGTGACATTCTAATCATCATGGAACAGAAAAATATAATTCTTTTCTGTTCCATTAGTATGTTTGCTTGTGAGTTTGAACTAAAAATTTGACCAATATTCGACTGGGAGAGACTAACCGAGGTTAAAAGTATGTTCTGGCGTCTATCTCTCCAAACTAGCTAATCGCTCAGGTATCGCTAAGTGAAGTTTGATGATTTCTTCGGTCTCTTTTATCTAATTTTAATCTTCTTTATTATATTTCATATAAAAATCTTTCCTCTCGCCAGTCGTTTAAGTGAGGATGGAACGAGAAAGTTCCGAAATCGGTCGAAACATGTATGTGTTGCATTCAGCCTGGAGTCAAGTACAGGAAATACTTAAAAACCGAAACTCAGTGCTTATCGGCCGAGAACATATCCTTGTCCGCTATTTCGCTCGTAGTTCTTCCATTAATGCGCGCTGCACGGTTTATTGCTGAATAGATTTGGTATTTATTTCCAAATTTTATATATAATGGAGGTTCCTCTTTCCAGGCTTTCCTGGTGTTCAAACATGTAAATTAAAAATTCATGCGATAGCGGGAGAGAACTAGTTGACGGTGATTTAACATCGCGGGAGACCGGTCGTACGACGAAAGTAGTTGCAGTGTGGTCATTTGGACTTATGTAAGTGCAGTGAAAGGTCGTGTACCGTGGTGATGGCAGCCCTGCCGGAATTATCGGCATTTGAGAGAGGGATGATATTTGGTACTAGAGGAATGAGACATGCGATTTTGTAAGTCGACCCGATATTCAACTTTACGCTCTCCACAGTGTCAAGGGTGGACCGTGAGTACCGCATTCGAGATATTACGGCCCATCAGGAACAATGCGATGGCTGCCCAAAGGTGCTAAATGGCCGCAGTGGTGACGTCTGGACAGAGGCATCCAGGCAAAGAAACAAACAATAGTGAATGACCAATCAACAATATCTCAGAGGTCAGTTGAGCGTAATTTGGTCTCCAGGGTTTAATGCAGAAAAAGATCGAAACGTGTGCTGCTACTAATCGCTGGCCATCGGCTGTGGCGACTCATATGAGCTCGGGATCATGTTGATTGGGCTTTGGAGAACTGGCAACGTGTAGCATGGTCAGATGAGCCACGTTTTCAATTGGTACGTGCGTATGGAAGGGTCCGAGTGTGGCGCAAACTCTATAAGGCCATGGACCCAAGTTGTCAAATGTACTGTGCTAGTTGGCGGTGGCTCGGTCATTATGGGGGGAATTTTACCTGACATAGGTTTGGTCCTCTGAACAGCTTGAACCGAACATTGATCAGTCAACACTATGTTAAGCTGCTTGGTGACAATCTCCGGTGCGTTACGACTTCGTGTACCCTGACTTCGTATATCGAGCACATGTGGTATATGATCGAACGGGTTATTCGTGCCCAGAATCCTTCAACTACAACAACCACCGAATTGTGGACTGCAACTGAGACTGCATGGCTGTACATAACTCCAACGGACTACCAGCGATTTGTCGCGTCCCTGCCACGTAGAGTTGTACTTCGCCGAGCTTTAGAGTGCCCCCACACGTTATTAAGTAGGTATCCAATGCGTTTTGGCACTTCAGTGTATCCAATGACTTTTGGCACCACAGTGGGACGTGTGGTCTAAGGTTACGGAAGAACCACGGATCGATTGGCGTGCGCGGAAACGTGAATCAAGTATGAAGCCGTGCCGATAAATTCCGCGTTGCATTGCTAACTGTTCTCCCCGTATCTCATCCATTTTAGAGAACAATAACCTAACATATCGGAACCTTGTAACTTAAAGTTTCCAACAGTATAGTAGAAAAGAATGGAGCTACAATGGATCGATCTCTGTAGAAATATTGTTTAAAGACTGATTACTGAAGAAGAAATATTGCTGCATGGACATCGAATTCTAAGGTCTGTGAATCATTGCCATTCTCTCATACAATACATGGCTTTAAAGAGAAGCATTCGGTTTAGACACATTTCGAACAATATGCAACTTTACGAGTATAAAAGTGTTCTTACTACATAATTTATCAGTATCTTCGTAACTACAGTAAATCGTATGAAGACTAACAACCAAGGAAAACAGAGGAACGCTCAACAAACTTTGCGTGATTTTAGTTCTACTGTTTTACTAATTTCTTGACAGAAACGTATGTCCAAATAATTAAACAGAAGAGTGTATCGAATGTTCATAAAAATGAAGCCTTTATTATTTGATTTTGTTTCCCTAAATACTGATTTTCGAACCTCAAGCAAGTTTGCTACTTCTCAGAAAATGGCCAAACCATCACATGGCTATGCTAAACTCATTTGAATCGTATATATTTAAAACCATCAGTCCACGAGTGCAAGAGTTTAGAAAATTAAGTAAAACGTTTTAAAATGGAACATAATAAAGTAAGATAAATTCTATGGAAATGAGCAGTTTCTATGGTTCAAAAATTGATTCTGACTCTTGGAACTGTATCACTATTGCAGTTCATGAATATGTTATTGGTCAGTTAAGTCTGGTGACTGATGGCCTTTTAAAAATAATTGAAGTAAAAGTGCCACACTTACTTGTCATTCATTCTTTTTGTTTATTATTCATTTATGTTGACTAAATAATTTTATCTGAACTATCTTCGGGACAGGTGTAAGCCATAGTACTGTTATCGCCCATAAATTTCATATTATCTTTTATTTAGGCTAACTTAATATTGACTTCATACATTATCAATTAGATTCAAAGTTTATAGCAGATATTTATAAATGGAACGAAAGCCATCATTTGACTGTAAATTTGGTTATTGTCTCGGTTTTCATTGCTCACAGACCACCTTAACATCTCATCATAATATTCTAAGTACTCGTCTGAAAAATAACGCTTTAGTTTCTCAAAATCGTTTTTTTTATCGCACTTAAGGAACACTTTTCTTCATAGATTAATCAGTGGCGAATTCTTGGCATAGACAAGATAGACAGTGTCTACCTAATTTTTTAATAAATAAGTTTTCAATAAATTACTTTTGTATTCACTGCTCATGAGCTTTGATTTGGTTTTCAGTTTCATCACCAAAATATAAACTATTTATTCTCTCATGTAATATACAGGTTATAATGTATACGTGTACAAATTTTACGCTCTTTCTTGTTGATAATAACCAAATTCGCGCTAGAATGCAAGCCAACATATTAAAAAAAATCGGCGGCGCCGAACAAACGTTAACGAGTTTTCAAATGTATTATGTTTGGGATCATCAAAATGAACACTTTAAGCAAGTTTTATTGCAATCAAAAACTCCCTATTGATTGGGCTATGGGAATCGAACAGAGGTGCGTTGGCATGTCAAACCAGTGCTGTAACCACTAGACAGCGGAATCATACGTCCTAGCTCCCTTACCAAGCGCAGATCGCAATAGATAGCTGTGGTAGTAGTAGAATGGGAGTTCGCGAAGATTAGCCTACAGGGAAACAGTTTTGGTACGTGATTACGATTTATCGCCCTGAAAATACAGCGTAAATGTAACGACACAAAATTGAAATAAATTAATAAGTATGACAAGCTTCCTCGCAACAACTTTAAATTAGGATAGTTGCAATTCCCAAGTCTCTTAGGTAATTCCAACAAACTTATTTCATGCATGTTTATTAAGTTCAATACAAAATGAAGTTTGGCAAGCTAAAAGCAAATGGCTGTCGATGTTGTTGCAGGCTGGCATGCTATCTGGGTATTGTAATTTATGAGATTCCTTGAACAGTGATCTCACGTACCTTAAACTCTGTCTAGCAATATAAATATAATTATTATATATATTCCCTTATTAAGAGAAAGATACGTTTATTGAAATCATCTATTGCGAATGTTGGAAACATAATATTCTCCGTAAAAGCTAATAAAGTATTTTTTAAAGCAACTCGAATTAAATTGTATCCAGAAATTGTGATATATAAACAATGACAAAAAATATTTTCAAATTATATCAACTACCGAGAAATCTGTAGAAAGATTTAATTAGGTTCCATTTAAGACAGTATCTAAAATAAGTATGAAGAAGAAAAGAGGAAATACTAGAATCTTGTCTCTGTTTGTAAATTATTTCGAACAAACCAAAAGAGCAAAATAAGGCTTTAAAACTTAATCATACCAAATTTTAACCTTCACACATTAAGATCGGTGCGACGTCATATTTTTCGTGCTCTGAAGGGAGGTTATAGCCCCGGTCCTTGTCGCCCCTGAAGTGTATCATAGGGTGTAAACGTATAATTCTACTTTGCCCTCCGGGTCAGTGAGTTGAATTTAGATATAGAGCCGAAATCAATTTATTCCAAATCACAAGCGTAGACCCCGTCCAAAACGTGACCAGATAGCCCGGCGATCCGTTTCAGCTCTTCTGCCAAGATAGTGTTGTATATTGAGATTCAACGGTATGTTGTATCCTTATTTTTTTATTATTGTTATTAATCTTTAATTTAATAATTAGCACATCCATTTGCCTTTGACAGATGCGAATTAGGACAACGATCGAACAGAGGGAGTCATCCTGTAAATATATGTTTAAAGATATTGTTCATTTTCATGTATTATTAATTTTTGGGATTTTCTATTATATTAAAGTCTGTAGCTAATATTTGGGTAGAAAAGAACAGCTTACAAAGAGGCACGCAACAACCAAGCATATAAGGTTAGAGATCACCGCGTGTAATGCCTTTTTGAGATTACGCATATAATGGAGCACATACGATCTTATGTATTTCTATTTCTCTGTCCTTTTAGTTACAAAGTCATCTGAAGGAGAGGACAAACAGAGGACGTGTATCTGAGACAACAACTACTGTGTTTGTTCCAAGGGTTTTAGGAAACTTCTATTTCTTTTTACTGTAAATGTTTTGTAAAACCTATCACATTGTATAGTCACGTTGTTAAGATAAAACCGGGCTAAGCTGGTAAGTGGAAAATACCCACAATTGTGTATCATGTGATCAGAGACCCGAAGCAGGAAGAGAAATTGTTAAATATGATTGTAACAAGCAGTGGTCGCTCATTTCTATCTCGAGGGTCGTCTTAATAACATCTGTTAGTAAAGGGGGGAGGGGTCTCCGAGCTATTCTAATATCTGAACCAGCAAACTACAGTCATCTTAAGTACAGAACTTTGTATAACTTCTATCTTTCTGTACTATTAACTTTTAAAGCTGAACTTTGTTAAATTCTTAAGTCAGTATTCGTCATCAGTCTTGTGAACACAATAGGAAGACGAGTCTGATGAAGAACTATCAATATTATTTCAAAGTTGTGTTTGTCATTGCTACCATGTAACAGTTGGGACGAAGGCTAACCAGTAATAAATCTATTTACTGGGACATCCTCCAGTCGGTCAATAATCTTTGGAAAGGCTGTCTCGACCGACAAATTAAGTAAAAATAAGTAAGTATACAACAATAGTTCCTGGAATAAAAATTCTGGTAGTTGTCTCCTCAAGATACATGTTCACCAAAGGATATCATCCCTCATGGTTATGAAGTGACCAAGCCGATGATTCCCGTAGACCAGCGAAAATTAAAATTAGAAATAAGTGTACATTTTCTAAAATGGCATTGAAGGAGTATCATTAATATCACGTATAGATGTAGCACATGAATGCAATTGCAATGATATTATCGTTTGCATATATTTTATCCTTGGTATTGTATTGACATTGAAATTTACTCGAACGCACACACATACAGTAAACAAACAATTGTTTACTGTATGCAGTAAACTTCTCCAGTAAACAAACAATTAAAACTGCATGATTCATTTCTTTCGGATGTTGTTGCTTCCGGCACGTGGACCAAGTTCACTTTGGAAGTTCAACATTGAAGATCAATTGTTGGATAAAGGTATGAAGTAGAAAAATAATTGCAAGGACATGCAAGGTTCATTTATGTATATAAACGTGGTACTTCGAAATATTATACACATCTCCATTAACTACTGAAGTGTACTAGTGATAACCTAAAGGCAAGCATCGGTAAGTGATTTTGTATATATTCGAACAATATGCTAATTTTTACTACAGATTCTTTCATCAGCCGGCTAACTTTCTGTAGTATTGTTTTTGTAAATGCGCTATAAGGCTAACCATCAGTATGACATCAGAGCTTTAGTTTCATGTGTCTGCGTTCTAAAATGTACTAAAAATTTCCGGGACTCACTTAAGCATTTCGTCATGGCCTTGAGAGAAACACTAACCACATGGTTTCTACATAAATTTAATACATTCTATTTTATTGTATTAATGTATTTTCTGATGTTTTCTTGTATTTATGTTCCATTGGTTGCTTAATGCATTTTAAATTAATTGAAATCACAATAATACGGTTTAAAGAAGCAGGTAGGCAGCTAAAACTTTATTCGTCCTTTTCTTAAGTAAAGAAAGTAAGGTATCACTAGTGGGAATATCGCGACGATTTTTGGAAACTGATGTATAGTTATCTTAATTTCAATAGCAGTGCGCTCTTAACCCAGAGTAAACTCTACGTGTAGAGGAAAAAAGGGCCTGCCATGGTAAGATGGTGAAAAGTGCTTTCGAAGGAATCGTGATAAAAAAAAAAATACTACCAAATTCAGCATAAAAAATGATGGCTCCCACCACATTTCAACTTTAAAGATGCTAACCTAATTTCAAAATAAATTAAAGTGTTTTTCTGGTAGTTTAACGATATTGCGGTCAGATTTTAAGCTACGATGACCTTCTTTTTTTAAATTGGAGCTTCTTCTGAAGTTCTACAAGGTGGTAATTTTTGCTGATTTGTTGGCGCAAAATTAAAATTCTGAGAGAGGTTAGAAAATTTTAAAATTGAATTAAAAAAGAAAACGAAGACAACGTTTGACTCGAAAACATATATGTTATGTATTTTTAGTGGTTCTACAACAATGATTTTTTAATATATTTTAAAGTGGTAGAACACATCAAAATAATAAAAAACAATATTTTTGTCGGTTTTAAGGAGTTTTGCATTCGTTTCGTTAGCTCAAAATGGTTCGTGGTGTCCTCAAATTTTTCAACGTTAATTTAACTCATTTCCCAACAGTGATGAAATTTTGCACAGCGACGTAAGTCTGGTGACGATACAACATTCTATTGTTATTTTTATATACTTCTATATATGTATATATTTTTAAAACATGTTAATATTTTGTTATTAAGACTTCTTTATCCTAAAATAAATACTAATCTGTACCAGGGCTGGGCTTGGCTGGCTGCAGAACACTTTAGGATTTGGGCCACAAAATATTAGCTTGAGAAAAAGTATGAACACTGAAATAACCCGAAAAAAACAATAAAAAAAGCGCTTTTTCAACGGTGGAAATTAACCAGGACAGCGCCATCAGTTGAGCACAGAGATTGGAAATAAGACACTTGACCGGGCGTCTTACGTAACCCTTGCACTTTAAATACTAATTCGAAATAACTGTTTGCAAGGTCTGACTAGTCAAGACGTCGGCTTCTTAAGTGAAGGGTCTCGGGTTCGAATCATGCCCGGGATAACATTTTTCTTCTTTAAAAAATATATTTTTATACATTCGTATTTATTATTTAATAATTTCTAGAATGCGTATATATTAATAACTAATTACTACTGAAAATTAGGAATGTCTGGATGCACACCGAGCGAGGTGTGCAAGGGGAACACGGTGTGTCCAAAGGGAGCTGAGCATCAGAGCCACTGGGGGACGCAGAACCCGGTTAACGGTGGGTATACGCAAAAGTGTTGTTAACATTGTATGACACCTGTCAATTTTCTATTTGGTACACATAAAATTCATTTGATCTTTATCTGATCCCAATCCATGTGCTGTTCATTTGCACGATCAATACAATAGTAATAATATACTTTTTAAAAACATCTTTTTCTTAAACAATTCGTACTAAAAGTAAAAACATTAATTTTGATTATACACGATTAAAAACAAACTTATAAGGCGCCCAAATTGAAGAATTTATAAACTTACTATATATGAAAGCGCACCTCATGCTTTTCGTTTTAACCATACTTGCACAAAATCAATTTTTGTTACTTTTTAGTACGAATTGTTAAAGAAAAGGATGTATTTTAAAAGTTTTTTACTACGACAGTCTCGACCGTGTAAATGAACAGCACATGGATTGGGATCAGATAAAGATCAAATGAATTTTATGTGTACCAAATAGAAAATTGACAGGTGGCATACAATGTTAACAACACTTGTGCGTCTGCCCACCGCTAACTAGTGGTTGCGTCCCGCAGCAACTCTGCTGCCAAGCTCTCTTCGGATGCACCGTGCCCCCTTTGCATACCTCGCTCGGTGTTAATCCAGATACATTCTAGCTTTCAGTAGCAATCAATTATTTATACACATCTTAGAAATTATTAATTAATAAATATGACTATATAAAAATAAGTTTTTAAAGAAAAAAGAAGGAAACGTGTTATCCCGGGCGGGATTCGAACCCGAAACCTTTCACTCCAGAAACCGATGTCTTGACCAGTCGCCCACTAAGGCGACCTGGCCGCCGGCGCATTCGAATTTATATTTAAAGTGCACTTATTACATAAGAAGCCCGGTCACGTGTCTTATTTCCAGTCTCTGTGCTCAACTGATGATTTTGTCCTGGTTAAGTTGCACCGTTATGAAAATCCTTTTTTATTATATTTTTCGGGTTATTTCAGTGTTCATACTTTTTCTTATGCTAATATTTTGAGGCCCAAATCCAAAAGTGTTCTGCAAGCAGCAAAACTGAGCACCCCGGTACAATCAAGTTATTATTTTAGGATACAGAAATATGTAATTATAAAATATTAACATATGTTTAAGAATATATGCATATAGAGAAATATATATAAGTAACAATGGAATATTGTATTGTCACCCAACTTACGTCGTTGTGCGAAATTTTATCATTCTATGTCGTCGGGGAATGAGTCAAATTAACGTTTCAAGATTTGAGGACACCACGAACCATTATCAGCTAAAGAAACGAATTTAAAAGCCTTAAAACCGACAAAAATGTTGTTTTTTTTTGCTCTACCAATTTGAAACATCTAAAAAAATTATGGCTATAGAACCACTAAAACATAACATATATTTTCTTCGAGCCAACTTTTGTCTTCATTTTCTAAAACTCAATTTTTAAATTTTCTAACCTCTCTCAAAGTTTTAATTTTGCGCCAACAAATCTGTAACACTTACTATCCCGTAGAGCTTGAAAGAATCTTCAATTTGAAAAGGAAGGTCATCGTTGGTGCAAGCCCGACCGAGATATCGCTAAACTACCAGAAACACTTTATTTAATTTATTTTGAGGTTAGGTTAGCATCCTTTGAGCTGAAATTTGGTGGAGAAGAATCATTTTTGATGCTGAATATGGTAGTAGTTTTTCTTTATCGTGATTCCTTCCAATGCACTTTTCACCATCTTACCGTGCAAGGCCGTTTAAACTTCAAATTCGGGCAGTAGGAGGAAGCCCAGCTTCCATAGTCTTATAAATCCATCAAAACGTCTTGAAACATATTTTCTGAAATTAGAATGGCAATGCTCTCTATTTCCAGGCTTTTTCTTGTAAGAAAACCTGTCTTGGTTTCTGTGGCTTCTCTGAACAAAGAAATGAACAATATATTTACTATTAAAAGTTACAGTACCAACATGCTCTTAACCTATTTATTTACTCGCATATAAGCATCCCTCGAATATAAGCGCACCCTAAGAAAATTTTACTGTGTTTTAAGAATACAATTATTATGAGAATACAAATACCTCCTATACGATCACTTTAGGAAATTTATCCAGGTTATAAGCGCATCTCAAGAATTTTTCCTCTACATTTTGAGAAACAATGGGCGTGCTTATATTCGAGTAAATATGGTATTAAAAGAGAACCTAAGATATTAATACGACAGAACCACAACCGAGTTCAAGGTATTCTACTTATAAACCTAGCACGTTTTTCCTGAGCCATTTCCCTAAATAATGAAGGCTGGAATAAAACAATTATCTATAACGGCAAAGCATTAATCTACGGTAAGTTGTGATCGATCCTCCTTTGAGAACTTGTATAACTTTCTTGTGTTCCAGTCCTAATCATTTAGGATGTTTAGAACCGTAGTGGTCCAAAAGTCTTCTTAAGAATTGTAGTAATTAGGGGAAATGTCAATTTACCTGCGATTAAATGCACATATATCGACAATTTCTCTTAGCATTCAATACACTTAAAAATAAATTAGCTAAGTGCCTGATTTCAATTCATAAGTCCCTGGCTTTGAATTCATAATTAGGACTATACGGTACCTAAATTGTACTAAGTTCTGTATAACAGTTATCTTAATACCGTTTTCCTCTACCTTCTGTCTGTATGTAAATATTGTTTTCATATTATTGAAATATTAGTTTTAAAATCACAAATGTGTTTCAAAACTTCCTCGTTTAAATTATTAATATCTGGATTATTTATTGATTGTTTGTACTTCCAGACAAAAGATGGCACCATCAACACTGTTTGTGTTTACAATCGTAACACTCATGGCATGGGTAGCTCAAGTTTCATCCCGTAAGTATTCATTACTCTTTTCAATATTTATATTTTGTTTCCAGTGTTGTCAATTACTCCCTAGTACTCATTCGTGGTTTCTCATAAATTATTTTCAGATCCTCTTTAAGCGAGAGAATAATCTTAGACCATTGTCGTTACGGTTTTAATAAGAAATCAAAATTTCTCACCTTTATTGTATACAACGTTTATTTGTGAGCATTAACAGATAGCGTTTCTTTATTATTTATTAGTTTTCAGATATTTTGTTGCAGATATTTCTCGTAAGAAAATTAGAGATAAATTTGAATGAAAATGTCGTTTTATGAACATTAGTAACGAATTAGGGTGCGAATCTTGCGTATTATATACGTCAGAGGATTATCAATAGGTGTGCAGAGAATCAAAAACGATCAGCAAAAAGTCTGTTTCTTATACTTTGATCCAGTTGTGATATTCAACTAAAATACTAACCGGTTCGCACTACTAAATTCTACTTCAATAAATATAAAGGCTTTTGTCACTTACACATTTTGCACATGCATCAAATTATACCAGAATGGAATTATAAAAGAGAAACAAAATTATCAATTACTTTCTGGAAGCATGTTCTTTAGTTAAGTCACTAGAAGCAGCTCAAATGTCCCTAGATTTATAACTTACATAACTTTAGATTAATTTTGAATCGAATATTGATGAGATTTCAAATCTGTTTTATTTTTAATTAAAATGGAAAAATGATTTAATTCATTAAATCTTAAGTACATTTACAAAGTTACCTGAATAAAAGAAATACAAGATTTTTTCGTAGTTGTTTCTCGATAAACGAAAAGAAATAGCCAGTTGAAGTAATTGAAAGACGAACAAATAATTACGATTTAAATTAAGAAAATGACAAAATTCTGAAAATTCGTATAAAAATATTCCACACACGTAATTGGCATTACAAACGGAGAGACTCAATCTTTCATTCTGTAGTAATCTCTTGAGACTCGATTTTTAAAAATTAGTCGCGTCTTCTATCACTATATGTATTGCTAAACTCTACCCCAAAAATGTACTATCGGCACCAAAAGTAAGAATCCACCTAGATTACACGATCAAATGTATGAAGCATTAAGTCAGTACTCTTTCTCCTCTTCTCTCGCTTAATCTTTTATAAACAGGATGCGAGCTTTCACGTTCTCCTATGCCTATGGAACTCATTAAACTTTGATTGCTATTGGGATGCATACGTTTGAGCATGAAATCTAAATGGATAATTAGTTTTAGCGCCGACGGTACTTATGGATAATATTGTAGAATGAAAAGTGATACAATTTCACATCCAATACCTTTCACGCTGGTGCTACATAAATAATTTTTTCTTAGTGGAACGAAATTGAAGGAAGTTATGAGGAAAAGGGGATCCAAATCCTTCTTTGATTCTCTGAGGCACATACCGGGTCCTCTTTTTTCTTGACCCTTTGGTCTTCTGCAGTATGGAAAATAATATATTTTTATAGTTTTCTTGGTCCCATTACTATAGTGGTTACTATAGTAACCATCTTAAGTGGTTACTATAGAAACATGACGTCCATCTTATGACAGATGTTTCTAAAATACCGCATTTTTCGCAAATGTGCAACTGAAGTTTATGACGCCGAATACTTATAGCTTTAACTGAACAAGATGTAAAGTATGGAATTTAAAAAAAAAACTTTCTGTGTCTTAAGAGAAAATTTCTTATTTCCTACATTCATATTGTTCACACATCATTAATGACAAACTTGATTAGTTTACTCGAAGACAAAAGCTTAGTTTCTCCGTCTAAGATGAATTATCAGGTAAGAAGGCTTGGAGGTTGAAACCAATACTGAAACTAGATTTGATTTTACCTGTGAATATCTCCAGTTTGAAGTCCACTTTCCAGGTTGCCAATGCCACTCTGGATGTCTTGTCTCTTCTTTCCATCACAACAGCACACCTTGAAAATGTTAGAACTTGCTGTTTCCTCAATCACGACTTCATACTTGCCTTTAATTTCATGGGCTAAATTGGAAACTCTCGTAGACATTCTACTAAGAGATTCAGATTTCATAATGGTAATGTCTTGTTCCTCAAGATATAAGGAGAGCAGTAACCTCTTTCAAATTCTTCTCATCAAGCCAAGGTCTTCCAAAGTATCTTGATTTTATAAGTCCTCTAAATATGGGTCTCTCTAAAATGAAAATATAGTTTCAAATAGGCTATCCAAAAGTATTAGTGGCTCTAGCTGATAATTCATTCTATAACCCATATCCTGACTCCTGCTTTGTTGTGAGTCTGTGTTAGTCCACTTGATAACAGGAAGCTACTGAATGAAATGCGATTAATCACCACTGCTATGGTCTAACATCATTACACAGTGGAGGTCTTGAAGACCATTTTTTAATAAGCATGCAATACGCAGAGAATTCTGAAGTAGTTTTCATTATTATTTAATGGGGAGACCGTTTTAGAATAGCGTACGTTATTACCATAGAATGAAACAATGATTTTGGAAGGTCGTTTTCCAATTAGCATGGAATGAAGAGAGGATTCTCGACGCGTACTTTCCTTCAGCATAGGATGCGCAGACAATTGTGGATCTCCCTCTGTACTCTACTCCCGAAGACCTCTTATGGTTTCTGTTTGTTTGGCTGTGTGCATGATTGAGACAAATATATGCAGCGAAGCAAAACTATGGCGTCACTAGTATATTCTCTTATATTTCCTAGTAGACTGTACAAGTGTACAATCAGTAGGATCATATTCGTTTTGTTTTTTTCGTGTTTATAACATTGAGTATTCTGGACTTCCCACATCAATATCCAGGAAGAAATAGAAATGATGCTCCGAACGGAATTATTATGTCTTCAAATTTAGAATTTACTAATGATACTCAGGTCTAAGCGATGAAATTTTGTACACTTAAGAAAACACATTATTTAAGGTAAGTCAGTGAGGAGTTTCATGCGCACACTGTAATCCATAACGAGATAGGAAGAAAAAAGGAAAGACAGAAATGGAAAGGGGGGAGCAAAAGGCGGGAATAGTATTCTCAAAGGGCTAGGATAAAACCTCCTTGCGTAACGGGTCAGGTCGGGTCGATTTCTTTCAGTAACGGGTCAATGTGTGTAAATCCACTTGGGTCAGTGGTTATCGAAATACGAGTCAATTATAATGGAGAAGTTTTTCATATAATATTTAGGTTAATGGTCGAACATCTTATATACTACATTTAGATATTGTTAATTCCCACATGTCAATAACTCTGGTAATTCATTAACTGTATTGGATTCCATAATATAATTTTGAGATATGGTATGTTTCTGTATTTGCAGAGGACTCCTTCTGTTATAACCCTTGCGCAACAACGCTTTGTACTTCTGGATATGTTTGTGTAAACCAGCACACAACTTGGTGGTGGCCTTGCCGAACTGCCCGCTGCATTCTGATTGAACGAAGAACTGGTGGTAAATACAATACTTGTTCCTCAGTTAACCGTTAATACATGATTCTTAATAAGAAAACTAGTAAAGAGTAGTGATTTACCATTGCAATTGACATTGCAATTGATAAGCAACTGTCTATCACACTGAAAGAAGAGATATGTTTCTTGGGTTCCCCTGGAGGTATACAATGATTTTCATTACCAGCAGGTACCAGAAAAGTGCTAATAAATTTATGGTTTGCTGTCATCATCACATTTTGTTTTTTCTTACCACACTATGGCAAATTCAATGTGTTGTGATTGGTACACATGAGTATACGGTCCAGAGCAAGTAGATTGCTCAACCAATCACATAGATTGAACTGACTACAATCTTCAATAAATGAGAAGTTGTGGTTAGAGACACCTGTTGCCGAGTATTAAGGGTCAGTTCTACAATCGACCGCGAAAGTTCTTGTCAGCGCTAAGTTGAGGCCAAGTCTGATTTTGACCAATGAGAGTACGCAAAATGAGAGTTGGCGCTAGCTTGAAGTTTAACGGTCGATTGTAGAACTGACACTAATAGTTTGTGCAAGACAGAATATATTTATGATGACTACATACCTGCTGCGCCTGAGGTGCCCAAAGGCCATAAAATAAAAATGAACTCAATTTAAAAACTATAAAATATAATATTTTTATAGACGTAAAATTTATTTTGTTCTTGCTAGTAAAACTTTAACGTGTTTAGCTATGGATATAAAACGAGACATGATATTTGCCTTTGGTGAGTACTTATGAAGCTATCTCACTGTTTTAAATTTTTATTTTTGACAAAGATATTGATAAATGTTATTCACTGTCATTTTGATGAATAGGTGTGAGTTGATCTCAGTGGTTTAAAGTGCTCATGTCAATCCAGTGGATTACATGCATTAATAACCACAATTATCTGCTCAATGTAAACTTAGGTATCACATTAACTTTCTAGTTCCATTCTTTCAGCTATTAAGATGAACTGTGAATAGTTACAACAATATTATAAAGCATTGTTATTTATTACCGGAATATTAAATGTTACCACTTTCCAATGCAATATTTTATATTACAGGTAAACCTGGCCACTGCCCTCGACCAGGACAAATCGGAATATGCATTCGAAGTTGCACTTCTGATTACAGTTGTCGAGGTAGACAAAAATGTTGTAGCAATGGATGTGG
>JAGDQP010045981.1:0-15444 GCA_022664845.1 Lepisma saccharinum
ATCATTGTTAGTACTTTCAATCTTACTAAATATTAAACTTTGTTCCTTCTAATTGATATGGTAATTAGTTTCGTTTAATAAACATGCAGCAATCTTTAAAATATAAATTTATATTCTTCGTAAATGAAATGAATTTAATACGTATTGAAATACAATGGAACTTTTATTACATAAAACATTGATAGATCGTCTTAACATCAGAGAGTCCCTATTGTGGTATTGATGCTTCGTCTAATCAAAACAAAAGCAGATCTACAATTTTGACGTTGGAAACAGCGTTTTTCACAGATGGCAGATCTCCAGGATTCCACGAGATTCTTATCACTGTTCTCCTCTGCTCCTCACTAAAAGGTATGATTTTCCCAAATGGGCATTTAATTTGTGGCTCAGGCGATAGCGTTTCTGAGTACGCATTTGGCTAGCCGGGTTAAATACTGGCTAAATATATTTCTGGCAGTCTTTCCATGCCTGACACCCTGAAGTGCACTCAGCTACCCACAAAATTGAGTACCAGACTGTTCTTGATGCTCCTGAGCATCTTGGAAAGGTAACAGCGATCGAGCATGAGAATAACAGCCACACCTGACTTTGTACCGTAGCTCGAGATTTTGTAAAGCGCTACCTCGATATCACATATTCACCGTTCACGTCACATATTTATTACACCGTGAACACTTTTACAATTTGTGATAGAGTAGGGAATATTGTTTTACATATATCAGTTATATACAATATTATGTTAACAGTGAAATTACATAGATAACTACAATTTGATAAATATCATACGGTTTTTTCGTTGATTGACAAAGTCTTGTACCATAGCCTATTTTAACGTCACTCTATTGCTGTTGATATTCCGGATTTTGAAACGCCAGTTTGGTGTCACTATTTCATCGTTAACGTCATTCGTATTGCCGTTTGAGCAAGTCGAAGTTAACACGTTGTGTTATCGCCTTCGCTGGATCTTGTGCATAAGGGTTTTGTTCTGGCTGTTTGGTGCATCCTACTTTTTAGGTTTGTGTTAGGTCGCCGGTGATTCTAGATTAGCGGATTCTGTACAGCTGTTTTGTTAACGCGGTTTTTCTCAACTTTGTTTTACACGTCACGGTTTCTGCTTGCTGTGTCCTTGGTCATTGTTTTTCTGTAGTGATTTTTACGAGTCACAATCTGTTCAATGCTGGTGCATACTTTACGGTTTTTGAATACAGTTGTATTCAGGTGTGACTCGTAAAGATACTGGGTCACTGTTTTGCATCTCGGATTTTGTATGTTTCGGTTTGGGGGATACTGTTTTCTGCTGCATTATTTTTCCTATCGCCGTATAACACGTTGCGATGTTTGGATCACTGTTTTTGGTACTGCGATGTTGTGGTCGCAACCTTCATCTGCCGCTGTTTTAATCGTAATTGCTTTAGGTTGTGATTTTCTTCTCATGCTTTGGTTGCCTGCTTTGAGTAGTAATTTTGAAATTGAAAAAGATCTTTAACATATGGATCTAGGAAGTGTAAAATAAATTCGCAAAGTGATAACAACCAAAATATACGACATTCCTCACAATATAAGTACAATTGTGAAATAGAAAATAACGCAAACAAGAAAGTGAGAAACTTTCAACAAATGGGAAATAGTATACAGACAGCGAATAAATCGCAGAATACAACTCTTTATTACTTGCAATCTGATGCGTGTTAAATTTTAAAGGAGGATATGCTAGAAATGAAATTAATAGTGCAAAAACTAGTGGTATTGCATCAAGAAACAAACTTCCGGGTGAACGAAGATAAGTAAATAATGAACAATATAAGGATGTGCAACAGGATTTAAAGGATAATATGATAAATAAATATAGTTATTAGGTAGAGCAAAGCATTAGTGTCACATCTGTCGAACAATCAGATCAAGAAATTGATGAAACAGAAAAACAGTTAAATCAACAAGCCAAAGAATTACTACCGATGTCTAAATTATTAACAATGAATGAGCCATCAATGAATAGATCCATTGACGATGTTTTAGTAGATCTAGGATTGGTCAAATACAAAGATAAAGTGGTATCTATTTTTTTTGTGGATGCATTATATATTTATTGATGAAATGGGGTAAGATGTTAAAACACTGGTGAATGCGCTAGACCATATGTAAGAAATGTCTATGTACAAAGTCCTATAATTGTCAAGTTTGAATTGTTTGAATTTTTAAAAGAGGAGGAGTAGATTGTTAAGGGTAAATTACCCACAACAATGAGTTAATTTAGAAGCTGAAAAAATGGACTATACTTTAAACACATAGTCAGATTTAGCCTTGTTTAGATTAGAATGAATTATTTCCGTTTCCTTTAATAACTTGTTTTTTGTTCTTAGAAATAGTTTGTTGATTGTACAAACGTATTAATTTTAGCTAATAGTACTACGGTATGTCTTATGGTTCATTTTAAATGATACGTGCATGTAGACATGTGTAAATGGAGTGAGATTTGAGTAATAAGAACTTTCTAATAACCTATTGAAATCAGGTATATCGTAAAAGCAAAAATTAACGTAAATACAGATTATATTACTGTGATAATTCTGTTGCAAGTAAGCTGTACATACCTGCTCATATTTTTAAGGCATTATAGTTAGGATTGTAAATACGATGTGTTATGTTTTGAGCATAGTTATTTTGAAATATAATTTTGACGAATTGAAAGTATACTATATATAAGGATACCGTGATAGGTGTTACTGCCAAACTGTGTGTTGCCTGAGACAAATGTACTGTCATCTTTTCTGTTCATGCATTATTAAATCGGTCACCAGAGATTAAACTTATTTCGTGTAGCAAATAAATCACTCCCTTAGCTGTTCTTTTAATGAAGCAAATTGTCAAAGTAGTCAACACATTTATTGCTAGTTAACCTCTTATCATAATCCATAGTGACAGGATAATAAAATGGAAAATTGCGAACACGAAATATTGCCAACTATGTCAGTTGTCCTCAATGTACCTCCGATAATTGAGCAGTTACAGTGGTTTTCGGATTCGTATGAATCCTTTGAGACCTTATGTTCGAATATGGATACAAAAGGGAGTAAATCTTGCTCTACTAGTAAAACGTGTAGTGTACATAATTGTTCATGATTGGTATTATGGAATTCAGGTTAGTATACTTTAAAAACTTGTAAAGACAATGCACAAAAATACCTGAAGTTCTCAAAAGGCCTCCCCGATATAGATAAACGAAATACAATTAAAACTGGCTAACATTTGGTATATAATTAAAGCTTAATATATAATTGTGTGTCTCTATGCGAAATCAACAATACCCCCTTGACATAATTTTAAATTTGTTAATTACACATTACACAATTTCTTAAAAAATTCTAAACCTCTCTTAATTTTATATGCATTTTGGGAAATCCAAAAATACCTGTTTTATGGAATTCAACGGGAGAATATAAAGGAAGCAAATATCGACATTCCTATTTTAAATACGTTTAACATACCTTGATATGTTATAGTGTACAAAAATCCACTTTGACATTCAACCCCTTCCTTGCGATGAAACAATCTGAACACTGGAATTTTTGCTATTTCTACAATCATTTTTGGATACAATTTTGACAGGTTCGAGTAAGTTGTAGGCTTTTCATACAGAAGACTAAAATTGTCAAGCGGATTATAAGGGAAAAGGAAGTTTTTCTTTGAATGTCTTACGATAAACGAGTCCGGATATATAATATTTTCCGTAAACGTCTGTGAACAGAAATAGTGGCATGCGCTGCAATACGATAGTTGCCGCCATTAATTAGTTAGTTTCGGTAAGAATAAAATAATACCCGTTTTGAACTAATTTTATGCAAGGGATATAAATATTTAACAAATATAATTTGTTGAAAGAGATCGAGTAACAAAGGTGGACGATTTCAGATAGATTAGTCCCAACTGCAATCGCATTTTTGATAAGTGATTGCACTATCTTGAAATCAAATACCCAATGCTTTGAACTTTTCTTGTTATAAGGAACAACATTATAAATTAATATATCATACCTAATTTCCCCTGCTATTTCCCCAAATATACTAACTAGTTGTTCATATTTTAAATTGGGGATAAAATTAGCAAAACAGTTTGTATATTTTTGCATGGCTTTGCATTTTCTGCACATTTATGTCCAAATGAGTATAAACAAATTACATATTTAGAAATGCCATTACAAAAACTTTAATTGGACATCTGGTTGAATTTCTTACATCGAATAATTTAGGATATATTAATTATTTTCGATCTTGAGGCATAGTAGCCTCGAGATTTGAGATTCCGGCTAACCACTAAATTTTGACTCCCTGTAAAACCGAAACTGAAATTTACAAGCTTAATCTTCACTGAATTTAATGTCTAATTTAGTGCAATCACACTGCCAAGCGTCATCATCAAAAGAATTAGATACATGGAATGACCCTTTTCAAAAGCTCTTAGAAACCTGATTCAGTGAAAAATACATTTTGAATATTAAAAAAAACATATAAGGTAATTGCTTTTTGAAGACACGTGATAATATTAAATTCAATTTCATTTCCCTCAAAAAAGATGTAAATAAGACTAGTTTTACATTTGCTATTTCTTATCAAAATAAGTTCTTCGTCTGTGGTACCGTAAAATGACTAAAATTGTTCATAATATTTTAATAACATTTTTGCCCGTTGTTTGTAGTGAACTCCTTAGTTTATTTATTCCCAAACATCTCGGAAAATCTACACTCTCTATACAATAATAAAATTTGATATTAGAATATTGTTGCTAAGAAACGATTTAATGAAATTATAATAGAATTAAAATTTAGTTTAATTTAGTTTTATCTCATATATTAGTACTTACCTCCATACTTTGCCATTTTGTATATTTGTTCCATAGTACAGTCTGGAAACTCGTCTGAAAACAATGAATAATGTTAATGTTGCTAAAAATTAATTAATGTTACAATTAACAGAAAATTACATGACTTAAAACATTTTAAATACTTACACACTGTACTTATGAACTGGAATTTACAAATCGCTAGAAAATGAAAAGTGTTTATTTTAGTGTTTCTTTAACCTTCTTCTCATCAATCTGATTTATACTTCAACGAAATGTAGTAAGGTTAACATTTTCGAAGCTAGTAGAGCGGTGTGCACCCTTAAGACGCGAAGTATATTCTAGTATTAATTTCCGTTTTGCATTTAGCAAAAAGAAAAAAAAACATAAGAAAACTATATAAAGAACTAGTTTGTGTTTATAAATAACTACATATTTCTCTCTGGTAATGAAGTTTAATGTTTTGCCTGTAGATGAATGATGAATGAAAGACCAATAGCTCATCTTATTAAAGTTCACTATAATTCCAAGCTTATGACTGATTAGTGCTTCTATATCTTGGATTACAACAAATGCTGATAATACCAATGAATTTCAGTTTACCAGGATCTTCACGAAATTAAGATATTAAAGTCAGGGACATTTGCTGGCGAGGAAAGAACTACTTCGAATCCAGAAAGAAATTGGTATATATTTATGAATGAAATCTACTTATCTGTATAGATGTATATGGCAAAATATTAAAGTACAAGCTATGCTTAAATGAATTAAACAGATCGCCAGCGCAAAAAGAGCCTCACTAATATTTCGAAGGAGTAAAATATATTAAATTTCTTTAACAATTTACTAAATACCTTGGTGATATATTAAGAACAATCATCGGTAAATGAAATTATTTCACTTTAATCAAGACTACTTGAAACTTATTACACATCCTGCTTACTTCTTTGATGAATACACATACATTGACCACGATGAGCATAATGTATGAATTTTGCATAAGGTATTTTAGGAAACATGTATGTGACAAAACATTCTGATTGGAAACAAACAATTAAAAGCATAATTTTTGTCCTTCGGCGGGGCCAATATAGTGATATTTCAAAAAAGGAAAGGAAACTGCATGACAGGAGGCATAATAAATCACACCTTCAAGTTTAAGATATATAAAAAATCTTAAAATGTAGCCTTACCTGTTAAAAAGCGAGTTGCCCACACAACTTTTCACGCTTTTATGTTCGGGCTAGCGAGCAGCACGAAGTTTGCTCTACATACTACTGAAAATTTCCTTGAAAATCGATGTACCTAAGCTATGTAAACGTTGCATCAGGAACTTGTTTCTAGTTTTAGTGTCCAACAGCTGTTTGTAGGGGGAGCTACATTTTGTGTATGAGGAAGGACAAGATGGGCGTGTGTGCCTGCCTATCTACTAGATATTCAAACATTAATAGCTGTAATAATCTCCCTGCTTTCTCTTTTACTTGAAGAGTTTCAGTGCTGACAATGTTAACGCTAATTAAAGTGCTAGTACACCACTTTATACAATGCAATAATCTCCTCAGGAAGCATGTCCGTATCTTCGTGGCTATCAATAGTCCCAGTAAACTACAACTTTTTAGAATTGAAAATTTATGTTGTCAAAGCTTTCGCTGCATCATATGGTATCTGCATGATATTGTTAACATCTTATCTCTTTTCTGCATTTATAACTACATTGCGGACAGACTTCCAATGATATACGCTGAGACTCTTTTCTTGAGACTGGACTATTAAAAATTAAATCTTCATGAAAAATTATTTCTTCAATAAACTGTTTAAGATCCCTTCTAGAGAGAATATTTGCGTCTTATAAAACTCTTAATTTACAAATTTCCCTGTATGTTTTCTCAGCTTCTGCCATCGTATCGATTTTACCCTCCATGAGATTTTCTAATAATGTTGCAATGCTATGTACCTTTCGGACTCTTTAATTAGCAACGTGGTACCAACTCGAAATCTCAAATATGTTCGTCATTTTAGCCGACTCGAGTAGTAATAAATATAAAATTAATAATGAAATTGATTCAAGTAAAATGTGGGAATTCAATTTGTGATTTAGTGAAATTTACAACCGTGGAACATGTAGATGAGAAAAAAAATACTCGAGAAATTCAAGCCTTGGTTTGATGAAGAATTATTTAATCTTCGTGACAAACGAGAACATGCAAGGCACCGATGGAAAAATTATCAAAGCGAAGAAAATACCAGTTTCCACAGTAACGCGAAATGCAACGCCACACGTGGGTTCATAAACAAAATGCGAGAATATCTGACGCAGAAGATTCACGGTATAGAGGAAACGGTAAGACTATTTACATGCAAGATTAGAAATGAACGCGGAGATCTAAAAGCAGATCCGACTAAAATATCGATGTGTGGAAAAGTTATTTCCAAAATCTTCTTAATGCACAGAACGTAGAACAAACAGACGTATTTAAATCTATATCGCAGAACTGTGGATACCCGAACCTAGTGAGAACATAACCCAAATGCCGATCAAGATATTAAAAAAATTAAATCACCGGGAACAGACAATATTTCAGACCAATTAATTAAACCTGAAGGAATAGCACTAATCAAGGAACTGCATAATTTGATAAACTGTATATGGAGAAAGGAGGAGCTTCCAAAGGACTGGAAAACTTCAATACTAGTTCCGATTTATAAACAGAAACGTTATAAATCAGACTGTAATAATTACCGCTAAATCTTGTTACCCACAACATATTACAAGGTAATGAATAATATACTGCTAACTGTCCTAAGTGTAGATGAAATAATTGTAGATCACCAATGTGCATTTAGAAAAAATAGATCTACGTTGGACAAGATTTTCGGTTTGATACACATTTTAAAAAAATGGAATGCAATGGGACAGTTTGCGAGCTATCCATTGGTTTTAGGAAGGCGTGTGATTTTATCAAAATGAAAAAAAACTATACAATAACCTGATACAATTTGGAATTCCAAAGGAACCTGTTCAACTTGTACGGGTGTGTCTCAGCGACCTCATAAGCAAGGGAAAGTAATATTGTCAGATTATTTCAAGATTCACGATGGATTGGAACATGTCACCACTTTTGTTTAACTCTTGTTTGAAATATGCGATTATAAAAGTAAAACAGAGCAAAAAGGGAGTAAAACTGAATGCCTTGAATCAATGGTTTGTATACGCTGATAATGAAGATATAAAAGGGGAAGATATAGAGACACTACAAAGTAAGACCGACGTCTTAGTAGAAGTATGCGATGAGATATGTTTACAGGTAAACATCGAGAAAACAAAATACATGATAACAAGCCGAAACAAGGTAATAACGGAAATAGGTACATAACAATCAAGAATGAAAACATTGAGAAAGGGAACAAATTTAAATACGTGTGATCATAGGTAAGAAACAAAAACGAGTTAACGGAAGAAATTAAAAGTCATGTAAAAACGAAAATAGATACACAACGATCAAGAATGAAAACAGAAAAACGAAACAAATTTAAATATGTGGGGGCATATGTAACATACAAACACGAGTTAACGGAAGAAATTAAAAGTAGTTTAGTGTCTTATAACGCATGTTTCTATTCAATCCAAAAACTAAGCCTCACGATTAAATTCTAGGAAGTTGAAATTGAAAATATACAAAACGGTTATTCTGGCAGTAATACTTACGAAAGTTGGAGTACGACCCTACCAGATGAACATAAATTACGAGTGGTTGAAAATAAGGTATTGAGGAAGATATTAGGACTGAAACGCTACGAGATACTGGAGAATGGAGGAAACTGCATAATGAAGAACGTCACAGACTATACGATTCACCTCATTCATCTCAT
Organism: Lepisma saccharinum; assembly: GCA_022664845.1. Classification (NCBI taxonomy): domain Eukaryota; kingdom Metazoa; phylum Arthropoda; class Insecta; order Zygentoma; family Lepismatidae; genus Lepisma; species Lepisma saccharinum. The sequence continues at coordinate 8,707 of JAGDQP010045981.1, forward strand.
ACGATGTCAGACTAATGAAATCGCGACGATTATAATTGGCAGGCCATGTAGCTGGGATGGGAGGAAAACAAAGACTTGATTTCATCTTGGTTGGAAAGCTGACGGGAAAAATACCGTTGGAAAGATCGACACTACGATGGGATGATTATATTAGAAGGGATCTTCCAGAATTATATATTTCTGATTTAAAATTGGCTTGATCATGCCTAATTAGAACCCGATGACCATCTTTCTTACTTCGGCAACGAGCTCGCGAGTTCCGTAAACCATAGAATATGTAAGTAATTAAGTATATTTTTTATCTGGGCATTGCGACTGTTTGTCTTTAAACAAATCTTTAGCATTTATCTTGGTAATTACATATCCATTTCTTCTGTCATGTGTATAAAACCTCGGTCTGCACAGGTTGATGCTATTTTGATAATCGTGAGGCTTTAAGCTTGAAACATATTTTGTTATATTCGGCAATATTATGTTAAATATGACTAATTGTTAAACTTTTAAGGCTACAGCGATAGAGGATCCAATGTGCTTATATAGTTCTACTTTTTATTTGATAATTTTCGAACGGAAAATGATGCCTTCCATAACCATTGTTATACTATTTTAAACCTCATAATTTACATATATATTTTGTAACTTTAAATCCTTGACAACTTGTTTTGCTCCGTGGTTACACATTTGGGGTAGTAACGTTGATAGTTTATAATCTAGATGTAGTAACACTCTGATCAAATCTCTAGTAATAATTATTTTCCTACATGTAATCTCATAAGCTATCTACATCTTTAAATTCTGCATTGGAAATTATTGGATTCTTCTTCCTAAAGTACTATATACTTCTCGTTTATTATAATTATTACTTTATATTAATCAATATATAGTATGTCATGGAGCACCATCCAAGTCTAGTTTTCCTAAAATTCAGGCCTGTTTATGTGCACAATATCCCCCATATGCGCTAACATTTCCTGGTAAAATTGTTTGTTTACTATCTGACCACGTGGTACAAATTCATGATTGATAATGCCTTTCCTATCAATAAACATAACCAACGTCACCTATATCTTTTCCCGATGGATGCGTGCATTATGGACGAGGAAAACCTCTCCCTATTCACTGTGACGACGATTGCATTTTCGTTTTAACATCATACCCACATAAACTCATATATTTTCTTCTGTGTTGATGTTCATAAGGACGTTTTCATTTCCATTTGCATTGCCAAGCAGTTCTTGACTTATTTTGCATGGTTCTGTTTCTGATCGCCAGTCAACAAACGCAGCACGAATTTTGTCACTTATCCGAACAAAAAACAGCTTGTGCAAGTGATCACTTCAGTGGCTATAGCTAAGCGAGTAACAGTCACAGTGAAACGCGCCAAATGGCAGTTTTTGTAAAAAACTGCTGCTAGTAGCCCTCCGTAGCTGCAGCGCGTTCCCTATGCCAGTTCACGCGCTGTTTCAATAGTTCGTTTTTTATCACACCTCGTAAAAGTATATAAATGGCCAAACCAACCATAACTTTGATCTGTTATGCAAAGGAGGAGTGTATAATATCGGAACGCAAAGTTAGTTTTTTTAAATCAGTTTTACACATTCACTATTCATAACTGGGTTCAAATCAAAATAAGTGGTTGCTTCAGTTGTACTTAACGTTCTAAGTGAGATGGTGGGCTTCTAAGGACGAGACATAGTTTTTGGTAACTTAGGCTCCGAACCACTCCGTTCAATATCCCTAAGCGGAAATTGAAGTCATGACCACACACGCAGAAAACAAGCGCTCTAAACTCTCCGCCACACCCAGCACGAAATTTCAACTAGGGAATCAGTATTTTCTCTTCATGATCATACGTTTATAAGGATTTTTTGGATAATATTTCCTATGATAGACGCATGAATGCTCATTAATGAAATTATTTGTTTGGGTATTGAGCACTACTTATTCCAACTTAGAATTTGCATTTGTATAGACACAAGGAATAAGGACCTCTGGCTTAGGTCGAAATAAGGTAGGTAAAATAATTCGGACATGTCAAAGTTGAAGGTACCATCATATCATTTGCGTGGTATAACTGAGGAAAATACTGTTACAATCCAAGTAAGTATGGCTGACGCTGTATTCGAAACCTTCGGAATGATCACTAAATTCAATTCCATAAAGTAATCAAATAATCGATGAACAATATTGAACATATATTGAGCAAACAGTATGCCCATTACTGGAACATGCAGATATTTAGTGTATTTCCCAAATAGAGTATTTTAATGAAAGTAATGGAGATATGATTACAAGAAAGCATGGGGAACGTGCAACATTCTCGTTGGATCAGTACGTTTGAACTGCACTTGAGATAAAAATTTTAATGGTGAAAAGTGTCCCTAAAGTGTACCTTATCTCAGACATTTATGGAGAGATTGGTCTGCCGTTCAATATACCATAGAAAAACACATTAAATCTAATGTGATACGAACCTAGCATGACAATGCTAGGGTTAAATGGGGGGGGGGGTTCTGACCAAATGCAATTTAAACTTGAAGAGCGTTGGGCAATGTGTACCGACGCTGACTAAAAATAGCCAAGGAAATGACCTTTAAACGCAGTGAAGTAAAATCTCAAATCCCTTTGTCTTATGTGTTTCCTTTCATTGTTAATGGGCTGAAGAATGGTTACATCTGAACTAAGACCATTTGCGCAGGGAAAAAGTATAGATTTTTTGTGTATCCGTGAAACCATACGTAGTTGTATACATTCGTAACTAATATTAATATTGTAATGGTGGGTAACGAACCAAAAGCCATTGAGAATAACTCGTTATATATTTCACAAATTAGTGATGAATGGATGGGACTTGTCGAAATAGAAACAAAATTTGCAGCATTGATAAATGTTTACTTTCAGTATTGTGAGCGAACGAACATATTCGTAGGAAAGCTGGATGCGATTCTGAATAGCTACGAGGGACACTCAAATTATGGTAGTAGAGGACTCAACTTGCTGTTCAGTGTTATGGCATACTCATATAAATGACAATGAATGTGATCTGGTTGAGTACGTAATTTCCATTATGGGTGTAAATAATCACCTCGATTTAGAAAGAACATTAATAAATGCGGCAGATGCCAGCAGTAATATCGATATAACCCAGACGTCACAAAACCTGAGTAGGTATGTTAAAGAATCTATAGTATTAGATGATAAGTGATCATATCATTATAACGTTCACAATATGCTCACGGTGGATATGATAATTGACTATGGGAAGGAATTTCCAAATCATAATGCATGGAGCCTCAGTTGGAGGGAGAAGAAAGAGAGATTAATTTTCTCATATATCACTGAAAACATCGATGTGAGTATAAGAACTGAATAACTAAAAATAAACATACAGGTAGCGTTGAGATGTGTAATTACAAAAAGAATATAACATATATAATTCCTTACCGTTTTGGAAGAACGACATATAAAAGTTAAAGGGAATAAACTAGAACGATGAGTAAAATATATCAAGCGCCTGACCTAAGAATTTAAATGGAAAATAATTTTGAAATGTTCAGAGAGATTAAAGCTATATATCAAACTAAAAATGTGGAAAAGAAATAAAATACATTGGGAGAGTTATTTAAGAAGGTATCTGGAGTACTGGACCTGAATTCTTGAGAAACCACTTGTAGAATGATTAGTCAGAAAATTAGATCAAGATTACACATTTCAACTATAAGAAAGGAAGACGGAACAAAAACAAATAATTGGTAGAAATCGTGGTACATCTAAAAATAATGGTACTTCTGCTGATATCAAGGACTTGAGGTTTGTAGGCATTAGAGAAAATTGCTGAGGTTTATAATAACCAAAACGAAGGAGAAGACAATTAAAAATCGTTGTCAGGAATGATTAAGTAGTGAATTACATTAGAAATATAGGAAGAGGTAAATCCAAAGGACATTATTGCATTAATCCAGAAATGTTAAAGGAAATTAGAGAATTTTCTATTCCTTATATGTCAAGGTTATTCACAGACTGCTTTAGGAAAAGAATATTTTGCCCTAAAATGGAAATTCGCAAATCTAACTATACTACTAACAACAAAAGACAAAAATAAATGTAATGCAAAATCCTATATGCTTATATGTCTCCTGAATGTTATCGGAAATACCTTTGAAATATCTTTAATAGCCTGACTACAGAAAATATGTTAAAACAGTATGAGCAGATACCAATATGGTTTTACAAAGGTTAATAATGCACGGATCAAGCCATCAACCGACTCATTGAAATTACTAAGGAAACGGAATTAGAGAACACATTTGTAGTTGAAATTTCTTTTGAAATTGAGGGAGCATTTAACATTCTATAGTAGCCAGCATTATTGCATGACCTTATATTGTTGGGTTATGCAAGTTATGTGTGGTATATGATAAAATATTATTGCAGAGATTGTAAAATTATTTGAATTTTCAAGTATTAAAAAATGATTTTGAAAAGAAGATTGAGAAGTTTCAAAACTGTTTCAGGTCATCATTTACAATTCTAAAATTAACAGACGGATAGTTAAAATAATACCCCCTAGCGATACCCACAAGATTATGTCTTACGTTCGATTTTTTGGATGTAATCTTTGACCCATGCATAAATAAACTCCATGGCATGATGGATGCAACTGAAGCAATTGCCGTAAGGAATATAAATATGGAAATAAATAGAGTGCAGTATGTTACAGGTCATGGATCTTATAGACAACCTTTGCACATTTTGGGTCTGGTAGAAAGATATATATGTCAATGCGGTGAAGTGGAAAATCAACAAACCACGTGGTGAACCGAGGAAACTGAAGAGAAAATGTTAAGAATAAACAGATATCACAAATGGTGAGAGAGTAAATATTGTTTGCTAATCTTCAGACCTTATGTGGTAGAGTGTCGAGATTCTCTATAAATCAGTTCTGGGGGCATGATTGCATAATTAAGTGTATAAGAAGAAATGAATAGATATATATGTACGAAATTTGAAAAATGATTCGTTTTTCCATGGTTTAGTTGACGTTGATTATTTTAGGTGGTAGAACCAATATTAGTACAAATTTTATTCATATTAAAGGAAACAAATCATATAATATTGATAATAAGTGAAATAAATTGAGGTAGTCAATGAAATAAGAAGAGGGATTATAGTTTGTATTTTACTATGGAATATTGCGATTAGGAATTACCAAGATGAGAACATTTTCAACTGAATCATGATTTGTAGTAAATTGTTCATGTTTAAATATAGATTATAGTCGATTGCACTTTATTTATTTTAACTTGATCACTAATGTATAGTAGCGTAATTTATGAGTTTACAAAGTATTATTATTTTATTGTTACCTCTGCGGATTTCAAAGTAATGGAATAAAATAGTTTAGACAGTAGTATCTCAATCATAACTTAAAAGGTAAATTTTGCTTGGAATTAGAAGGAATAATTAACAGTGTTAAAAACAACTTATGAAAAAATTAATGTATTTATTCGTCTTTTTAATGAATCAGAATTTACAATTAACTCAAGTTAAGACGACAGGTAAAACTCAGATTCGAAAGAAGATTTAGAAACTAGAGTAAATGAAAGTGGATTAATAAAAAAAACTGATATCGATGAATTGAATGGTATGGTAATAAACATCACATAAAATCAGAAGTTAATTCAAAAAGGTAGTTGGATAGTATTTTACTACGTACTGATTAATTTTATAATTTAATAATATTTTACTTTAAAGTAGATTTAAAACAATAATTTCAGGATGATAGTGAATTGCAATTCAAATGCATTTATCCAAATGCATATAGACAGTAAAGCTATTTTAATGTAGGGGCAATCCAGAAGTATAAAAAATGAGTAGAGTAGATCAATAAATTAAATTAATAATAGTCGAGTTCTTATCATTTAGATACATATCAATTTAATAGATTATCTAACTTGTCCATAGCATTAAAATAATAGACCAGACAGGACTAGATCTACAATTTTTCCCTGCTGCCTGGATTGATAATGATATATTAATTAAAATGCCTTAGTTGATACATAGTAAGAAAGAACATTAAGACTGAGTGGCCGTAGATCAGTTGAAAAATAGTGTTTTACGTTCTGGAATACCCTGTGTTCTATATCAGAAGCCGAATATCCCAACTGAGGTTCTTCCTAAGGAACACTGAGAATTCCGGGGTGGCATATTCAACTTAAGCTCCGACCGTCTTCTTTCGCCTATCCACTCCATACATGCGTAAATGATACAAATCAATTGGATCATACAAGAAAGACACCATTTATGCATGACCTATTGTTTCGCGCAACTAAAAAACAGACTGAAACGAGTTCTCTTTCGTATCTTTTTATCACTTACGACACGGGGACAACAAGAAAGAAAAAGGAGGAAAATTAGTAGACGCTGGTGTTGAAGTACATTTTGTACATCAGATATAGAGAAACTTGCGATCAACTAGCCTAAGAAGGTTTGGAAACGATCTGGATGGAAAGCACAACCTGCGTGTTGGTAGATATATGCATTGTTTAGCTTCTGGCATTTGGTAGGGTTAGAACTGCAGACTGAGAAAGATGGAGCAGAAACTCGTGCCGGATTTGCATAAACTCACTCCTTCGCTTTAACTCTCTTACCTGTTTGTGCTGCTCAGGTTTCTTTTGAAACGTATTTTCATAAAAAGTCTGTAAGAATAGTACTAATATCTGTTACTCCTTTTAATTT
>JAGDQP010045982.1:1399-15443 GCA_022664845.1 Lepisma saccharinum
ACACACACACAATACTTTCTAAGCGTTTTGTTTTCATCACTGTACAAGTGCACACAGTATTTTCTTTTCTCTTATACAGTCTACAAACTTACCCACAGTCACAAGCATTTTTCACCTTCATGATACCGACTGACCTGCTACGTACTTTGACTACACGGCCACGTCGGTCTGCGTTTTCATTTCCTCTAAATTTACCGTTTCTCCCATGATTATGCAGATGTCTCGATGTGCGAAAATTAGTAACAATATCTTTTACAGTAAGTGTGTTTTTTTAACACTGAGAGAATACTTGGAACACAAGATAAGAATATGCAGCGTAATTTCTGACGATGGAGATTTCTATGCCGGAAACATACAGACATACGTACGATGTAGGCTATTGAAATGAGGTTTCTGAGGAGTACGTTAGGAGTCACTCGAAGGAATAGATCAGAAATGAAGAAATACTCAAAGGAGCACACACACACAAGTTGCAGTCAAACGTTGAATGAATGAATTCAGAAAAACTCAGAGAGTAGTGAAAGGATGGAAAGTTAACCCAGTGCAAGACAGAGAAAGGTGGATGAAGAGAGTGACAAACGGCGTCAGAAACAGAGAATGAGAGTGGAAGGAAATAGAAGAGTTTGGGAGATCTGAAAGGACAAAAGAAAATGGAGAGGACTTACGGAACAGGGGACGCAGCCCACGGTTACAACAGCTTATTATAACGAGGATCACAAAAATTCACATATTATCACCCACCAGTAAGTGTTCTTAAAAATTTGCAAACTGTAATTCACATAAAATTCTACATTTCTAGATATGCTAGTTTCAAACTAGAAACCCGAGTTTTTATTATTTTCGTATTAATTAATATTTAAAGTTCCTTTTGCAGGTTAAATAATGCAGATTTTTGCACTTTTTTTTTTACATCTTTCACAGTAAGTAGGTTTATACGAGAAAAGAAAGAAACTTACCACAAAAGAATTCTACTGCACTTAGGTGGATTTCTCTCTCTCTCTTCCCCTCTGAGAAACTATTCAAATCCCTCTGTCTGGAAATCTGCAGAAATGAAAATTAATTTTGAAATAAAATAATAATAATAACAAAATAAACAGAACATAATGAAATTCTGCATGAGCATACTAGATAGAAAATCAGAAACCAATGAAGCATGGCTACTTATGAGCATTAGAATTTGGTTCTGCAACATCCTGAAACTAAAAGGTATTACTAAAACATTTCTCAACATGCTAAAATGTAGCCAAATGCGTGTAGTTTCGAAGAATAAGCGTTTAGTCTGATTTCTTATATTTTTCAAAATAAGAAATGCATATCAAATTTGGAGATTTTTTAATATGTTTCTCTAAAGTAAGTTTAGCGCATTATTTACTGCTTTTCAATTTTATAGATATTTTGTGAGCAATAGTTTTTTTTTTATGTAATAAAGGACCCTACAAATTTTCGGGATCTCCGTTGTGGTTTTTTTTTTTTTTTTTTTTTTTCATTTTCATTTTATGTACTGAATCTCAACAATCGTATCGCTAGTGTCACGAATAGTTTCGTTTGACTTTTATCAAATACTGTTGGAATCTCTGTAATGTCTTGTTTGTTTACAAGTCCCGATTATATTATCTTCCTAACAGGTCTTCACGAAGCTAGTAAAAGCATTAGCGAAAAGATCGCCGAGATTTGGTATATAAAAATACACAAGAGAGATAGTGTAGAGAGATAGTGCTGCTAAATTTCGTTTCGAAAAGAAGTATTAAACAATCTGTGTACCTGTTAGCTGTACGATATGTACAGCACCAAAAATATATCGCAATGGGGTGAGGGTATAGTACGTACACTCAACTTCAGAACGGACGTATTTAGTTTCAAAGATCCTGTGCATCGGACCAGAGTTTCCAAGATAAAGAAGGCAGAAGAAGGGTAACTGCTCTTTAAAGCCATGTATGGAAGATGGAAGTTAATCCATGCACCACTGTCAGGGAACTTGCCCGGCACTTCAACGTTCCCAGTTGGATTATTTCTGACAACCTGCAGCAAGGCAAGTAAAAAAAAAAAGGTTATCCTGGAACTCTATGAACTGACAACACAAACAACAATGCCTGCACATTAACACCTGTTGGTTCGTTAGCACAACTTGACATGAGAAGTGGATCCTGTACAATACACGAAAGCGAAGTGGCAAGTGATTGCACATTGCAGAAATCCCTAAACACTTTCCAAAAACAAAATTGACGCAATAAAAGGTTTTGTTGTTAGTGAGGTGGACAGCAGTGTGTGCGTTACCCATTACAAGTTCTTCATCCTTCCTTGTGAACTGACGAAACGCACCGCTCGTTGTGTGAAAGACAGCCGTTTCTGGCAGGATTGGCTGGTATAAACCAAGCTGGTTTAAACCAGGCGGTTTAAAAAAAACAATTGGTTTAAACAAAAAAATAAGCAAAAATGTCACAAATAGTGTGAACTTCATGGTGACGATTCCACATCATAAACCATCTGCGTTAATTTTATATCATTTTCGCCTTGTAATCCATGGGTCCCGGGTTCGATTCTCGATGGAGCCACAGGATTTCTCTAAAGTGCAAACCGAGTAGTGGTTTGAGTATCACTGTAAGCAGAAGGTCTTGTCCTTCTTAACCTTGATGTTACATATGTAAGCAGAAGGTCTTGTCCTTCTTAACCTTGATGTTACATAAGGACGTTAAGAATAAATAAACGAAACGAAACCAAATTGTATCTTGCGAGTTCCGTAAGCCATAGACTTAGTTAGTATAACTTTATAGTGATTTCACGTGCGCATTTGTGTATCTTTTTGTTCTTCTGAAGTGACAATAATTTTAATTCACAAGCATGCAAGATCAGTACAACGTATCCCTATCAGGTGTTCTCCGTGGATAAGTCGGTAGACTAATCTCATTTGTAATCAAGGGGTCCCGGGTTCGAGTCCAGGTGGAGACAATTTCTCTCAGATGCAAATCGAGTAGTGGTTCGGAAAGTTGTAGTTGTAGGTCCCGTCCTTCATAGCCCCGCTGCTGCATAAGGACATTGTTTACTCCGTTCCGAAACTCAGTAGGAGGGTGGTGTCACCAATCTGATAGTGTGGAGCTAAATTAAAATGTTTATAACCACTCGCAGAATACAATAATCAGCTTTCTCCCTCCATCTCAAAAATGACGTCCGAGTAAGTGATAAAAGCAATAGTCGAGTACACGACAGAATTATGTATAAAAACATTCAACATGAAATTGATATACGAGTTTTTCATGTTCCTTTTTTTTTATTTTTCTTAAAATTTGGTTGCTTTCTCATGCAACTGAATGTATAAAAAGTACCAAATCATCTTAGCTGTCAAAGTCCTTCGTGCAAAAAAGATTCAAGCATCTGAATTGTCCAAAATTTTCTTCAAAACGTATTCGTATGAGATACTTTAAATTCATATACGGACTCTTAATTAGAGTAAGTATGGAAGTGGTCTCATTTTGAAGCTCTGGTAATGGGTTTTTAATGTAAAATTAATTTAAATATTATACAAACAAATACAGATTATAATTACAATTTTCTTTTCAAATCTCGTTCGAAATTTATTTGGAATAACCTAGAAAGCAACACATTAAAACAAAATAGCCTAGTCATATTTTAAAATACCCACAGGATCATATCTTGGGAGATACGAGAAAGAACATCAACCCACGATCACAAAAACCGAGCAAAAAACACAAGGATTTCCAATTCTACTCAAAGTAAGTTTATCTGCAAGATACTTCTCAAAACTTCAAACATGTCCAGTAATATTTCTTATATTTTATCACTCAAATAAAACTCTAATATTAAACTTGGCATTTATTGCTCGAATATTTCCAGAACACAATACGTGCCAAATAGGGTGTTAAATATGGAAATGCTCTGCCATTAAACATGACAGGCGTGAGAGGGTTCGTAATTTGTTTTTTTAAAGAAATAAAAGGACATTAGGCAAACAAAATAAAAGACAAATTATTTAAACAAGATTAATAAACGCCAGAATTCCAACATGTGGCCCAAAAGTTCATACAGTTCTATGACGTTACGAAATATTTATTATTTAAAACCAGGGTTGAAAAGACAATTTTTTTTCTTCAAAAAAATCATTTTTGTTGTGTTTTTTTGTTTAAATCGATTTTTTTATTTAAATCAAAATATTTTGATTTAATTAACTTGCGGCACTGATATAGCTACTAAGTTAGTTTTTCCTTTTCGAATACCGTAGGCAGTAAACACTAAAATAAAATTCACAGATATGTGGTGTTCGCTACAGAAGATAGCCATAAAAAATAGGCAATTACAATAAATTGTAATAGTTTTGAAAAGGGAAGAAGATATGGCGTTACTTATTTTACAAAGGAAAATCAACATGGAGGAAATTTCTATGTTACTTTCATCGGTACATGATGAATGGTTTCAGAGGTGTATACACCGTAATTATGTTCAAAAAAGAAACGATTAATAATGTTTCTAGGTATCAGCTTTCCTTTTAAAATGACGTCTGTGCCTTCTTTCCTTTCTACGTAACTGAAAATTTTATAATTGCAATTGCTTCTTTCTTCCACTCTACATCTCCCAAACGAAATGTTCCACGATTTAAGTTTTCTATGATATGTTTGAGTTCATTTCAGTTGCTTTCAGCTCTACGGCCAACTTTGATAAAGCATTAAGATCTATACTTCAGTCGCTCACTTCCCAGTAACAACTGCTCAATTTTAGTTGGTGATGTTAACTATGATTACATTACCCCCTCTACTAGAGATACATTTTTTTTTATCTCATGGAGTCCTTAGGTTACAAGCAACAACGCCAACTAGAGTAACTGATACTACAGAAAGTTTAATTGACCACATATATACAAACAATGACACTTTACACAGAAAAACCACCACTATTATGCTTGACTTCAGTGATCCTCTTTTCACATATACTACACTGCATGCAACACCAAATAAAGGACCACGAGTTCTCGTAACAAAGCTCACATCGCATTTTAGTGAAGAAAAATTTGTTGTATACTGTTCGTATCTTCCTTTCTACAAATCAAATAACACATCAGATATTAATAAAAAAAAGTTGCCTTTCTTACAGGCCTGATTAGTGATGCTCTCGATATTTTTGCACCAATAAAAACTTTTCGAATCCACCCCAGCAGACGACCTTGGATCAACAACTACTTACTTAAACTTATTTCCTTTTAAAACAGAATATTTACGCAGACCAAAACGACAGGTACATGCTCTTGGGATCATTATAAAAAGATTAGAAATTGGGTGACAAAAAGAAATAAAGCAAGCAAAAAAGACGTATATTTTGAACCAAATTTATTCTGGTCAGTACAGTCCCAATAATCAACATCGGCTCTTTGACTTTCTCACGGGGCGCGAGATGAAGAGTACTGATATTCCGTCAATAGAAGCAAATAATGTAACAATAATAGATAAGGAGGAAATTGTGAATACAGTTAATTCTTACTTTGCTAATATAGGGATCAACATAAATAATTAATTAAATGGGATTCGGATGCGCAACTATAACACCACGTTCAATGACTCGGCAATCATGTATAATGACTCCCTCCGGACGCCACGATTTCAATTTAAATCTGTCTCCACTAACATTATTTTTATATTTTTAAAGTACTCACAGGCCTAGATGTTAAAAAAGGTATTGATAATCGTGTATTGAGACTTCTAGCACCATGAATATCAGAACCACTAACGGACATAATAAATTATTCTCTTCAGTTTGGTATAGTTCCTGACGCTTGGAAACATGCGGTGGTCACTCCCATATTCAAAGGAGGATCGCACACTAGTATTAACAACTATAGGCCTATTTCTATAACACCAGCTCTTAGTAGAGTGCTTGAGAATGTGGTTGATAGTCAATTAGAAGAACATATAGAATGTAACAATCTCGTGACCGAGAAACAGTATGGCTTTCGGAGAAACCGCTCCACTGAGATATTGATACTAGAATTAATTACAAAATGGCGAAACATACTTGACATTAAAGGTAAAAAGTACATTGGTTTAATTTCTTTACATATCAGCAAAGTATTTGATACTGTACAACCTCATTTACTGTTGAACAAATTATATGGCCAGTTCAATCTATCTAATAAAGTCTGTAAATGGTATCGGAGTTACCTACATAATAGAGTAATAAGCACAAAACTTGGTACTACTATATCTAAATACGCAGATATTAAAATTGGGGTACCACAGGGATCAATCCTTGGTCCAAAACTATTCAATTTGTTCATTAATGATTTTGCACTATCTGTGAAAAAAATGGAGGTTTACTTGTATGCTGATGATTGTCTCTTATTCTGCTACTCTAATTTTTGGATCAATTAACTCATACTATTGAAACTAACATCCCGAGGGTGCTTAACTGGTAATCTAAAAGTTAACACAGCAAAAACACAAGCATTCATCTTAACAACGGACAACTGCACACGTTCCATAATTGACAAAAAACTTCAGATTGGAAACGATAAGATATCTACAAGTAATTCGATGAAATATCTAGGCATACCCATTGATTCTAAACTGTCCTTTAGGCAACACGTTAAAAAAGTATGCTCCAATGCTAAGCCGAAAATCAAGATTCTTCAGTATATAAGCAATTATCTACCAATCACAGAATTAAGTACTGTACCTCGTACGTTAGGTCTATTCTTGAGAACTGTATGGAATGAAGCAAACAAACATAAAAAAAATATTGAAAGAATGCAGAAATGGGCTATTCGGATAATGCGGAAAGCTCCGCTCACACTCTCGACTTCCAAATGTAACGAATCAGTGTTGTTGCCTACCCATGAAGCCAGAAGGAAATACCTTTTCTTCGTACAAGTGCACAAAGCTATTTATTCGGCACACCACCAAACACTAAGTGAATTCATACCTATTTCCGACAAAAAGTTTTATAGTAGTTTGCGTTCTAACAATGTTCACATTTCGAAGTGCAATAATACGAATTACGGCATGAAATCATATTCTTATTTGACGAGCAAAGTTTGGAACTAACTTCCCATTGAACTGAAAAAAAAAGAGGGAATACCTTCAAAAGGAAAATCAGGGACGTAATATATGACTATTGAAAATTCGCACCTTAGGCAATCATTCACTCACTCGTTCATTCAATTATATTTTTCGGAATTTTCAACTATTCACTATTAACCCAATGTATTCTTTTGTTGTTTTATCAATTTCTTCATCGTTGTGTTACTGTTATACTTTACCCGCATATCATAACCATATATGGTACTTATTTTGTAATTTTCTATATTGTTCTATGCTTTTTTGTGATACAAAACATGTTTTAATACAAATTGTAATTGTATTATGTGAATTGGGTTCCTACATTATGAAATGAACTGATCAAATAGTTTATTAAAATTCTATGTCCATCACTTTGGTTTGGGTTTACATTATAAGAGCGTATTATCACATAAGGACTGGAAGGTGAATTTTAAAGTTTACATATGATTCAAACCACAAAATTATTAAAAATACTTTACTTTATTTCTATTTTTTAATTATTTTTTTAAATTTAAATCATTTATTTTTTTTTAATCAAAAATTTCAACCGATTTAAAGCAATCAACCTTGTTTCCCACTATGTTAAAATTTATTAAACTGTGCGTAGTTATTCTTCAGGTAACTTTACAAACACTTTCATTCAGGTGACTTTACATCACATACAATTCTTACAATAGCAGTTGTTTTCTTTGCTATCTTGAGAAATGGTCAGTTTTCTGTGGTTAAAAAGTGTTTCCTTAATATCTTCCGAATTAACAGCGATTTTCATTATCCGCGTTCACCCTGCCAATCATTACCACATGGATAATCGACAGTTTTCTGTAGACTTCTTACAAGAGACCTTTCACACCATTTCCTTAGTACTATAAAACATCTTCTTTTACGAGTCGAAATTTGAAACTAATGGCTCCGACTACAAAAACAGCCACCTCTTTCACGTAAGTTTCGTTACATAGGAAAACTTACTCAAATAACATTTAATTCTATATATACTCTAGAAAATTTCCTGTCCCTTCCAGTACTTCTTATTTTCCCCAGTTTTTCAGAGCGTTTCATAGCCCTGAATTTAGTATAGTGTTTAATTTGTCGTAAATATGCCCAAGATTTAGACACGATAGTTTCATTGTATCATTTCTTCCTCGATAACTTTGGTTCAAATTATTTTTGTCACACGGAAGATAGGTGGTGTTGCTACGAGAACTTTTTACGCTAAATTTAATACCACGGCGGAATTTGTCTATCACCCTTTGTTTTCTGGTATGAAGCTTTTTTACAAGTGTACATCGTTACACGATCTATAATTTGGCTTCTCGCTCTCTCTCTCTCCTGACTCAAGAAGTATTGAAATTCATCTTCTATCACTGGTTTATTTAATAAATTTAGACGTCCTTGTTCGGGATTTGAATTTGCCGAAAACACAGGCCGAATTTTTGAATTCTAGACTGAAAGGAGGAATCTGTTGGAAGGTGAAACTAGTGTGTTTCTTTCGTACCGCTTGCAAAGATTATCAAGAATTTTATTCTGAAGAAAATTAAATAATATTTCCGTTGTGATGAATGTAGTTCATAATATACACAAAACAACAAAGTAGATACGGTACACTTTATTCATTAACTCTTCGAAGATAGCTTGAAGGCAGTTCTTTTGCACAATGGGAACAGATTTCCTCCTCTGTACCGCTTGCTTATTTGTATCATATCTAATTACTGAAATGAAAAGTTTTCGAGAATCAGAGAAAACATAAAATTAACTGCTCACATATAATTTGTAGCTAAAATACATTTCACAGAACGAAATAATTTAAGAATATGAATAGTTTTCTCCTCCTCCATTCGGATCTTCATGAATACTAAAAAAGGGAAATAATGTTCTAAAACTGAATTTATTTAGCATAATTGAATTCTACACCGTATCAAGTTATACTGATATTATATTGATTGATTATTGTCATCGATAGACCAGTTAAAATCATGCATTAACTTGATAAATACATGCTGCGCCTACGGCAATCTATTCTTATCCAATCTCGACAGTAGTTTACTTCGATTTTAACAATGAATTTAAACGATGAGTGCGGTAACGCTCTCTTTCTCTCTCTCTTCAACGTTGCCACGGTCAATACATTCTTTAGAGCAAAACCATAGGCCGCATTATTCATATTGCATAAGATTCAATCCATACAGATTCATGCAACGCTGTGCAGGTCATTGTCTCCGAATTTCCTGAAATTTGAATATATCATCCTAGATACAAAATAATTAAGACATTTTTTTTTTTTTTTTTTTTTTTTTGTTTTGGTCAGAAAAATTTCTGTCCAGATTTATGACCCCTCAAACTTTTGGTCAAGGTCATCCGTTTTTTTCGAGCACTGGAAAACGAAAATAGTTTAAATCTCTGCAAGTAATAGGAATATTTTGATGTATTGATTTCATCAGAAATGTATTGTTGTATCATGTAACTTTTGTTTCATAACTCTATAAAAAAAAAAAATAATAATAACTGCACAATTTAGAAAGGTCAAATTTGACCCAATTTTCTCAAAAAAGCCTTCTTCAAAAATTCTGATTTTTTATTATGTTATATAGTATGTCATATAATAAATATTCACTGGAAGTCTCATTTGTAGATAATGCTTGGTTTAGTTCTAGTAAATTTTTATATAATGCAACGTTTTACTGATGTGCTGAGTGGCCTAGGCCTAAATGGCAGCCAATATTATAACTTACATGGGTTTAACAGGTGTAAACATAGGTACAGTGCGAAAAGTAACACGTTTTTAACCTTCGGTTAACTTTATTATAACAGGGTCAATCAAGGCTTGTACCCAGTATCGTCGATTTGGATGAAATGTGCTAGTGATATTGAACTTTTTGAGCTGATTTTAGACTGTAAATTTCATTGCAATCACTCCACCGGTTCCAAAGCTATTATTGCATTTCAAAACGCAATACAAATCCATTGTTATAATCGTGACATGCAATTTTCGCATTGTTTAAAAAATGAAAAACGTCATATTTTGGTTCCCACTTATGCTAAAAACATGATCCTTTTTTTAAAATGCAGATTGTCTTGAAATTATCAACCAGGAACAATATATAAAGTTATGACATAGCTGTTAGAAAATTTACAAAAGTAACATGTAACAGATAAAAACTAAAAACGCCATTTTGTAAACTTCAAATCTTTATAACTCAAAAACCCCATCACGGATGGGGATTTCTTTCTTTGAAAGCTCCTTATACATCTATCTTCATACGTTAAAATAAAAAATGGCATGAGCCATCAAGGCACCAGGGAGAAACTGGAATATTATAAATGTACCTCCACAAAGCAAAATGTAGTCTTACACTGCTATCTTCATGTTTCAGGTGTCACGGTATGTTGAGTTGGATTGGTTCTGTGGTTAAATGATTGAAGGTGTTTCATACAATTTTGGAAAATTAACAAATATTATGAAAACCTTACTAAAATAACCTTCTGTTATGTTTTTTGGGAAAATTATAAATTTTTTTTTAAATTCAAATATCCGGGAAATTTTCCGGATTTTCAAAATTTCTCAAATTTTCGAAAATCTTAGAATTTGACGGAAAAGTCGGTTGGGCGGGGTAAGAGGTAGTTTGGTTATGTAAGGGTAGGTTAGGTAGGATTAAGCTAGGGTTGATGGCTTTTTAGAGAAAATTAGGGTCAAATTTGATCTTTCAAAACTTTGGAATTTTAAATTGTGCAGTTAATGAAACAATAGTTACACGATTCAGTACAACAATATCTTTTTGATGATAAAAAACTCATCAAAATATTCCTATTACTTGCTGAGATATTAACTATTTTCGTTCCTCAGTGCTCGAAAAACGGATGACCTTGGCCGAATGTTGGAGGGCTCATAAATCTGGACAAAAAATTTTCTGACCGGAGCAAAAAAAATACATGTCTAATTATTTTGTGTCTATTAATTACCCATTTTTATTTGAATTTGAATGTAAGGCATTTAGGCAACTTTGGCTCAAGCCACCATTTTTATTTAAGATAAATTATCCTCATAATCATATCAACGTATTTAGAATTGCGTGAAACTTGTTTACTTAAGTAATTGGCTTTTTCCACTTCATATTCTGGTTTCGATCCTTGGAAACAGAAAAACGAGACAGGTGTCCCTCATTGTAATGATGACAATCTGGCACGAATCACATACCCATAATGAACTGTTGATTACTGAAGGAACACACACAAACCTACAGATAAAAATACCTGTTTGTTTAGATTGTAACATGGTGGGTTACCATGGCGACCTACCAGATGTGACATAAGACTTTGGTAGTCCATACTAGTGTTGAATAGTTCGAAAACACACATTCTTCCAATCAAAATATAACAATCATGTGATGTTCTTTCTTCCCTTGCGAAAGTACTACAGCGATAAAACATTCACAGAACCTTTCGAAAATACATTTTTTCTAGAGCCATTTATGTGATTCTGAAGTTATATGCTGCCATGAGACAGAAATGTTTAGACTTCATAGAACATTTACCAACTGTGATTGCAGAGTAATTAAACTTTTATTTTTGTTACATATTGCGTTTTAATAAGCAAATAGCAACACTTAATGTAATTCACAATTCATTATTGGAATTCAAGGTGTCCCACTGATCTCTTTTAATTCAAGACCACCATTACCATACGAGTGGTATCATTCGAAAGCCTATTTAAATATGAACAAAATGAATTTTGAATTTTAAGTTGTTATAATTACAGTAGTAGCTATGGGTATTTCTGATGGCAGTCTACCAATTTCAGCCAAAGATGAAATCACAAGAAAATAGTACCAAACTGACAACTCATTTGTAAAACAAAAACTATTGTAGCAAAGGGGAAGCGCTAATTAAGATTCAGTGATTTTTTTTTTTAAGAAGGTGGTTTGGATACTATTGCTCCGGATGTTTCCCAGCACAGTTTCTTGAAGTCGGCCATTGTCATATTCCGCAAACCTCCCATATTTCGGCTCTTCCAGAAGCAAAATATTCTCCCTGAATTATTTTAAAACCAAACAATTATAACACGTTAACACTTTGAAAATATCAACCTTGTTTTATCTACTGATTACGGACATTACTTCTCGAACAGTGGAAATGCACGTGATCCATTCGCCTTCACAGGTAGAACTCATTACAAGCTCTCTAGGTGAACCATTTACTCCCATAAGGCAGTACTAATGCATCTAGGCAGAAGAAGGTGGCCAGAATATTAAACAGATATCACAAAATCTACTATCTGCTTTATACAGTCATTAATCCAAAATATTTGACAACGTGGCTGGACTAAAGCAAACCAAGGAAATTTACCTAACCTCCTCCACTGAGACTCTTATTCCGAGGGCCGGTACAACGTTATTTATTTACGTCTTACCTGAAGTAAAATAGTCTCATTTTACCAGGGTTTTAAAAAACAGGGTATTTAAAAAACAGTCCACCTGGGCCCAGTTTTTTTTTTTTGGGGGGGGGTGTTAAGAAATAAAATGTGAATGCATGTAAATGTAAAGTAATTTACAGACCTCAGTCGATAACGGTGTGTCGATACTGTGGAAGCGGGGAGTTATTGTATAGGGGGGGGGGGGGAAGCTGGGTTGGCAAAAGCCATGTTTTTTTTAAATAAAACCCAAAAAACAGCTCTATTTATTTCTATTACACATGAATAGAAATAAGTTTGTTTCTTCTAATGTCCTTATGCAGCAGCGGGGTTATGAAAGACGGGACCTACAGCTAGAGCTCTAAGGGGAATCTGAACCATTACTCTCTTTGCACCTGAGAGAAATTGTCCTCCACCTGGAGTCGAACCCGGGCCCCCTTGATTACAAATGCGATGAATCTACTTACTCATCCATGGAGGACACCTGATAGAAATACCGTTATATTGATCTTGCATACTTGTGAATATAATTATTAAGAGTCATTTCAGAAGAACAAAAAGGTACTCGAATGCACAGAGTTATACACAAATAAATGGACCATTTCATTATTGAAATCATCAAATTTAGCCCAAGCTAGTTCACCGAGTCAGATATACAGCGACTTAATTTGCATATCAATAAAAGTAGTGAATAAAGACAGTACGCACTCTGACTCTGAACCATCCATAAAGAAAATACTTTTGATTTCAATAAATTCGTTTCCGACATCCGATCCACTACTCGGTTTGCAATTTACAGGGTCTAATTTTAAAAAAAAACTTTGAAGGCTTTTATCAAGGCAACTTTGGCTCAGGCCGAATGGATGTTGATGGGAAGATTGATGAAATAAGGAAAGTGGGAGGAAACGGGAAAACCCATGCACACGGTCTTTGTTCACCACGAAGCCCACATAGCACAGAGATCGAACCAGGGACTTCACGCACCAGAGGTAAGCGCTCTACCACTGATCCACCGTGGCCCGAGCAGGGTCTGAATTGCTGCTCAGCCTTCCTAGTGTCACTTCGCTGTCCAGAACACCAACCACAACAGGCGGAATACCCAGTCCTTGTGGTTCAGGCGGTAACGCCGCGAACGTCGGCTTGGCAATAGAGGCACTTGGGTTCGAACCGCGCGGCCAAGTATTTTGACAGGTTTTCCAGGGTTTACCCTCAGTTTCACCAGGCGAATACTGGAATGAAGAAAGTGGATCTTAAGACTAAGCTGCAAGACTTCCTTGTATTTCAATATCACAAAGTGTTGTCGATTGTAGATAGCCATATTATTCTACGGTTATTGCATTCCAACAATTTAAAACGCAATGATTTTCATTGTTACGCACTTCTGTGGAGTGCCCTCGTTTAAGTAATCATTAAAAACAAAAATTAATGAAAAAACACATTGGGTTTTTCTAATGGGTCCAACCCGGAAAAAAAAACAATGGGTTTTATTGGGGTAGGCAAAATTTGTATTCTACCTAAGCAAGCCTTCCTAACTTGGGATGTTACATAGTGGGAAAAGTGCTACCACACTCGCATATTATTGGCA
>JAGDQP010045983.1:0-15443 GCA_022664845.1 Lepisma saccharinum
ATAAGGTATTCTTGTTTGAAGAAATGCAATTCCGTTATCTGAATTTTTTCGTTACACTAAAGTGAATAGCCACAGAACCGAAATGTAGTAATTCTGATAAAAAGTGATTTGTGTGAAGAATAGTTTCCAATTTATAAGTTGGGTCGTTCAGATAAAACTACCAGAATGCTCGTCGCACCCGCAAAGGTGAATGATTTCGATCAATGCAAGTTCAGTCAGTCTTAATAACTTGTTTGTCACACTCAGTGTGGATGTAATCTCATTAATAACATTTGTTTTGTTTCTGTGCGGTCTGTCTGATCAGTAAAATATAACGAATCCAATTACAAGTGAAATTACAAGTGTGTTTAGATTTGTGAATGCAAGGACAATATGAGATTCATTGCGAAATGATGATGATGATACTGATGAATATACAGTTCGATTGTTATAGCAATGCATTTCTTTTTCATAAAGCAGCGCAGTATCGGTGGCGTCATTAGATTTGTTATGATTTTGTTTTAATTCGAACCTTGCCATTCTTTGGTTCAACTCATGTACCTTTTATTAGAAAGTTGTTGTTCTTCATAAATTAGACTTGTACAGTACAATGTACATGGATGCTAATTTCGTGTCATGTCTTGAAACTATTTAAGTAGATGCTGTCTGATAGGTATCTACAGTGTCCGTAAGTTTAGTAGCGGCGTAAGATGGGGCTACGGTAGCCCTGAATAAACTTAACTCTTCATTCCGGCCATATCCAAAGTATTTCTGACTAAATGATGTGGCTACTTAGATTTGCTTTAACATAGAATAGCCTTCTACACTCAGTCATAATGACTGTGAATTATATTTCATTTAGTTTTATGGTTAGGAAGTTGTTTCCTGTGTATACTCGTTTATTTCTAATGTAAAAATATCTAACGTTTCCAAAGTGATTCCGACATGAACCAGTGTCAACTTGTCATGGGCTAGTGTTGTTATTTATCATAATGTTAACCGTCCAGATTGGCGAGTTATTTATATTCTTTGATCTACAGAGTTTGTTTACCGTGTGTGTGTGTGGGCGGGGGTAAGAAAATGAGAGAGATGACGCCATGGCAAGATGGAATAATGCCATACTATATCAAAACTTTGCCAATTTTCTCTGTTGTGTACACCAATTTCGAAAAAGTAAAGTATCCTGGTAAAAGCTAGAATTTAGTAAGACATATGTGTGTAGGAGTGAATGTCCAATGTGAGTATACATTTTCTTTTTAAAAAATCTGGAAGAAGGTGTAACCGTTGCCATTACTTCAGTACTAATATTTTTTTTATTTCTCATTACCTTAGGTGTTGGTGATACCCCTTCAAGTGCAAAGCCAGCACCATGAGCTTCATTTTGATAATATTGTGACCTTGATATTTTCGGTAGAACTGGACATTTTATTTTCAAATGTATGTCAAAATTTGGCAGGCCAATCTTAAGCAGTCAGTTGCGTAGTTGTTTCATGCTTATTCACAAAATGTTGATACAAAACACACATTTTCAGAAAAAAAAATGTATTGAGTGAAAAAAAGCACAAAAAATAAAAATATTGTAATTATAAGATA
Organism: Lepisma saccharinum; assembly: GCA_022664845.1. Taxonomy (NCBI): domain Eukaryota; kingdom Metazoa; phylum Arthropoda; class Insecta; order Zygentoma; family Lepismatidae; genus Lepisma; species Lepisma saccharinum. The sequence continues at coordinate 1,573 of JAGDQP010045983.1, forward strand.
TATGTGAAAACAAAGAAAAATCCGTAAAGGAAAAAAATAGTTTGACATTAGCTACTGAAATCCTGATGCTTTTACAGCAACATTTCTCGTTTTGTGGTAGTCTCGAACTGTCATGGATAGGAAGCGACCAACACTAAGAAATTGCAATGAAAGAAAGTATGATCGTACAAACAAAATGATCTTCAATGTTTTACCAACGTTGGAAATGCTGAAAACCTCTTCAGTAAATTTTTACAACAAACAAATTCTTTTAAAGTGTAACTGTTGGCATTATCCCTTCATTGGAATTATATGGGATAATGCCAACAGTGGTTTATTATTTTGGACCCACGACGGCTACATGTTTGGTAGTTTGTCCTGCGTGTTCCTATTAATGCGTGTTGGCAATAACCGTCTTGCCATGTATAAAAGTATAGTGTATGGAACTTTTTCAGTTGTTGGTTTCGGTGAGAAGTAACCTGTTGGATCAAACGCAATGGCTTTTCTATGGTGATTAAGTGCATTTTCAACTCCTTTCTCTTATAGAACTGATTTCCTCAATTATTTTTCTGCCAATGTTTGTACCTTTTCCTTTCGGCTCTGTGCAAATTCCGTACTTTTTTTTCCTAAGCTTTCCTCCTTCAAGCGGTGATATTCCACTGAGATCTCAAACTGAATTAGAACCTAATTTTCTAAAGCCGGATTATCGTTTGTGGATATATGTTCATTTCCTTCAGAAACATCAAGTGTATTTATTCCGGTTGTTGTGTAACTCTTGTACCAGTCTTTCAGTTTTAAGCTTTGTCCCATCAAGTTTATCTCCAAAATCAGATGTGATTTTACTCGGCTTAGACTCTAGGCTGTTATTTTCATATTTTAGTTGACTTCCCTTCTGCTCTAATATCTCCACTTTATTTCGCAGAGATTTCAGCTTTCTCGTATTAGTTCCGAGTTGTTCTTCCTTATATAGTGTCTCTTCTACATATAGTTGTATACTTTGTATGTGCGGAGTATCTTATCTTCATTTGTACTCCTTGCTTTACTTGTGTACTAGATTAAATCTAAGATTAACTTGTTAATACTATTAACCGGATTCTTATCTTTATGGTGATCAGTTTACCAGCCTTTATAAAGGAAGCGCTTAAATATTATACCTACATATAAGCGTAAAGAGACGAGAATGTCTAATTGTAGCAATATAATTTCTCATAAAACGGAGTAATATTCACCCACAACGAGTTTTTTTTTGTAAGTTTTTACATTCGAGCATCTCTTGCGCTTGCGCAGAAATATGGTCCAACTCCAATCCTTTCATCCTATGTGATATGATTAATCTATTTTATTTAAAATTTTGCCAAAACGTTTGGAATTTTTTTTAATGAAATTAACCAAAAAAACATTTTACTGTGTAGTCTAGAAATACCAAATATGTATTTTCATGATGCAGCTTCACGTTTGATTTTGTGCAAGATCGAACACGTAAAAGGCTTCGAAATTAAATTCAGTTAATATAAATTACCTCGTTCCATCCAATGAATCGATTTATATTCTTTTAAATTCGAGTGAGTTTTTAACCGCTTTGTTCGTTTCCTGGATTCTCTCAGTGCATTGGATTCCAGCCGCTCCTGTAGAGAATTTGAGGTTAGCGGGCAGCATGAAACAAATAGTTGACAGAGTAGAGCTGAACCAATGTATTTGTGTATGGGTTGAATGAACATGAACGCAACTTGTCAATTTTTCTTTGTACGTTCTTTGTTATTATCCTATCCTATTTTCTAGTTGTTTGATTTCAGAATTCTACTGCAATACTGTATCAACCCGTTTGTCTATGTCTAACAGGACTCTTTATAAGTGACTGAAAAAAAGCAAGCAAGTTGTAAATTCAATTTGAATGAATAGTGTTTTGCGATAAATCAGCCATAAATGTTCAATGGAGACACCGATTTATGTTAAACGTTTTACATTTTATAAAGAACTTTCCCGCAGTAGTCTCCCTGCAGTATCTTTAAGATAAATGTAGAGAAAAGTACACATTTAAAAGAAAACTAAATTATATGCAGCTGTTAAATGGATGAATGTATTGTAGCTTGTCACCTAATACAATTTACTCAACACCTATATTGATTTGGCTTAATTGAATGAAAGAAATGGCTAGACAGAAGTGGAAATGAAAGAACAATACATTTTTTTAAATTGCACTATCTAAACATAATTTTTTAAAAACTGCACTAAAAGTAGAAAACTAATGAACTCAATATCTTAACAATCATTTTGAATTCGGCGTAAAAGTGATATTGTATAACTTAACACCAGAGCTGAAACCGGGTCACTTTTGGTGCTCCGACCTGACTCGATTGACCCGCTCTTGACCGAAATGACTCGAGACCCGGTCGTGACCAAAAACACGAGACTGCGTTAACTCGGCAACCCGGTGATCGAATCTTGACTCAATTGGCCAGGTGACAAAATCTTGACTCGCTGACCGGTCTTGTTCCTGTGGTTAGAATTATTTGATATAATATTATTATGTTAGATTCCTTGAAGTGAGCCATATACCGGAACTTCATATTTGAGAGTTTTAAAAGATTTTAATGCTTTTATCCTATTTAATACTACAAACACAAAATTCTTCCAGATCATCCTTTCCGAGGGGCGGTATTTGCACACCCCCGGTGGCATTTTTGTTCGTTCCGGGAATATAAGACTCTTTCCTTATGTTATTACTATTGTTAGGAACTTTCCGGTGTTTTACTTTTTGTGCTCTGGGGGTATCAATAACCCTTTCTCCCGGTTACCACAGGTACAAAGGCTTCAAACGCAACAGAAGGAAATAATGAAATATCTGCTTCGCCCTCCAGACCGCCAGGTCAAAATCGAGTCACCGGATCAGACCAGGTCCAAACATTCGCCCGAATTACCCGATTGAGCCAGTAACCCGTTTCAGCTCTGCGTAACACACACCTTAGGCCAGTGATTCCCAACTACTGTGCCGCGTAATGTTGTGGAGTTAAATGAAATGTTGGTTCGGTGCATAAATCCGTGCCGTTTTTCATTGGGTTGGCAACACTCCATTGTGAAGCCTTCGTTATTCAATTGTTTTTCTTCAGTTTGGAATTTGATTGTTGCGAACAGGAGCTTGTATGTTAACAGCTCGTTTTGCCATTTTCAAGGCTAATCACAAATCAGTATGGAGTGTCAAGTAGAGAAAGATGAACACTTCCCACACATTTTACTCTTCGAGTTTAATCGAGGATCTAGTACTGCAGAAGCCACGAGAAGAATTTGTGGTGTGTACGGGAGTGAAGCGCTTGCTGAGAGGACGGCACGGAAATGGTTTTGTCGTTTCCGAGAAGGAAAATTCGACTTGTGTGATGAACCACGTTCTGGAAGACCTGTTTTTGATGAAAACCGTCTAAATTAGTTGGTTCACGATAATCCTCGCCAAACAACGCGGGAATTGGCACAAGTTATGGAATGCGATAACACAACCATTGTGCGCCATTTTCGTTCATTGGTTAAGGTGCAAAAATCGGGTACATGAGTATCACATGTGTTAAACGACGCCGACAAAAATAAGCGAATAACCATATGTTCGTCTTTGCTGGCCCGTTACGGTTTGGCTTGTCGTAGGCACAAACCATTCCTTGGGAACATTGTCACAGGTGACGAGAAATGTTTGGCTGTATGTGAACTTAAAGAAGAGGAAAGAATGACTTAGCCCACGTGCGAAGGATGGTGCACACCCTCAAAAATCATGTTGTGCGTTTGGTGGAACCAAACTGGCATTCTTTCCCATGAATTGCTACCAAAGAATGAAACGATCAATGCTGCTGTGTATACTAAACAGCTAAGACGACTCGCTGTTGCTATTAAAAACAAAACACCTGGTAAACCTGTGTTGTTACTCCACGATTATGCTCGCCCGCATAGGCCAGAATTACCACAGATGTGATTGCTGAACTTGGTTGGGAACTACTTCCCCACCCTCCATATTCATCAGACATAGCCCCTTCTGATTATCATCTTTTCCGATCTCTCTCTACAACATTCCGTGACAGGAGTTTCATGGTGAAGTTTCTCTTAGCAACTGGCTAACAGATTTCTTCAACTCGAAACCACAAGTTCTACAGGAGAGGCATTAAACTCTTACCTGAACGCTGGCAGTCGGTTATTGACGAAGATGGTGATTACATCACTGAGTGAATGTGTCACTGATTATTAATTTATGACGTAGTGTATCAGTGTCTTGTTATTGTGTATTGTATTGTAGTGTAGTGTATTTTATACTAATAAAATCATGGCATTGTAAAAACAGCACGAACTTATGCACCAACCTAAATTAGTACTAGATAATAAGTGTTGAATGAGAGTATAGTAAACTAACGAATCAGAGAGGATAAATAGAGACAGAACTTTCGTGGTGTAAGCGTGTATTGTAAGTTTCACATTCGGAAAACGAAATGTTTTGAATGATGTTCCATCGTTGTTGTAATATAATATAGTATAGCACACCAAAACGTATTCTAATAAAGTATTAATGTGTTCCGCTGTTTAATTCATATCTTTCAATACGAGTAACTGAGTAAGATTTGAAGAAAATACAAGTTTAATCTGCTCCTGTTGTATATTTCACCTTGAGTAGAAACAAAAAAAAAAAAAAGATGATTGCCAAAATTCTAATAATAGGACCACATAATTTCTCCAATGTGCCGCAAACCTAAAGAAAACAACCGAGAATCTTTCTTTGCCCAAAATAACATGCTTTTTCGTCGCTGAAGTAGATTCTGAGATTTTTAGTAGGTGAGTTTCCCTAACCATTATACTATTCTTTTCTTATTATTGTTTACTGAAGATCTGTTATTATTTTATAAGCTTTTATTTAACAATAGCCATTCGTTATTTGAATGCAGTGCACTGAAACAGAAGAACTTGTAATCGTGCGTTTAAAGCCTGTTGCGTATGCCACCAACAATACACTACTACTAAGCTGGCATGCCTACAGCGTAGGATAAGATGGTCCTTATGAGTGTTTTTACCGAGTTGTATGCAACTAAGCTAAGCTTCTCAGTTCAAATCAGCGAGATGTTGACATTTCATTCCCAATAGTACCTAAAACCTTGCAATTGAACGTATATAAAATATATTTACAAATTATGCTCATGAATACAAATATTTCGTGGTATTTCTATATTGTATGGACTGGAAAAATCCCTCCGTTATACAAAAGCCTTTTTCGTATATCTTTCTAAACGAAGGTGTCGAAACGCCTGATTTCAAGAATTCATTTCAATTTGAAAGTTTCAACTATTAAAATAAAGAAAGTGAAAGGTAATCCTAAAGTGCACGTAACTAACGTTAGAGTTTAACTGTCCATCCCATTGTCAAGTTTATTTAAACATAGCTTTCATAAATTAAACGGGACGGGCGTAAGCCATAGTGCTGTTACCGCCCATAAAATTCATTTTATCTTATTATAAATTAAAACTTGTATAAGTACAAAGGAAACACCACATTTTAGTTTGCAACAATAGCGACTTCTCTGTTACAGTAGCCAAGCAATGCATGGTTCATTATTTAAACTCTTTTCGATTTTGCGTTGTCATCGTTGTGTATTTGTTTAATATTATTATAACCCGTCAGCCTTTCTGCTTACATCGTCAGCGTGTTTGATACTAAATACACAACAATATGTTGACGATATTATCAGGGAGACTGATGAAACGATCGTAAAATTATAATTAAAGAAATACGCAACGCATATCAGGAAAAAAGTTTTAATGAAATGTCAGACGTACACTGTGGAAGTCTTAAAAGCACGTATTAATTCATGCTTCAGTTTAATAGAAATCCTACCTCCTATGTATAAAATGACATTTCAAACAAATAGCGAACAGCTAATGCTTTCCCTCTACAATGGTTTAAAAGTGACAATAGCATGTTCCTTCCACTCCGTATTTCTCAGTTTCTAGATGGCTTTGGCACATACCTGTTTTATTTTTAAATGCATACGTAGTGTATGTTACTGTTTTAGTGCATAATTACTCTGGTCCTGTAATAATTAATACATTATAACTTTTTTTAATCGTCACGTAAGACTATTCTTGGGTAAGGTGACTGTTTTGCACCACGTACGTGACTTGCTTATGTAATGTAATTCTAACTTTTGTACACACAAAACTTTGATTTTAAATTTTCTTTTTATTACAGGGTTCTTACGGAATAGTAAAGTTGGCTTACAACGAAGAGGATGACAAACATTATGTAAGTGTTCTTAAAACATCTAAGCGCTTATCTTGTCTGAATTAAATAAAATGTATTTTCAGATGTTTCAGTGAAAAAACAAATTTTCACGAATAGATTAAACTTAGGACTTCTAAATTTAGAAAAAGAATTACGATATAGAGAAACTTTAACTGTAAGAAAATTTTGATGAAATTTATAAATGAAAGTTAGTTACAGTGATAGACAACAGGAGTTTTATTCCATTTTCGTTGAATATTCGAATATTACACTAATAAGGCCGTCGACTTGCGTAAATGGCAAATGACTATACCTTCGGTGTACTGTTTATGGTGTACGGTACGATGACTATGTCTTCCGTGTTTAGGTACGTACCCCATACGCTCTATCCAGGCAGCATAATGTCCAGAAAGTATTCTGATAAAACCACGAAGTTAATTTTGTGATCAATTTAGCACAAAGCACTATCGAGGGGACGAGACTTTCTCCGTGAAAGTTCTTTCTTGCTCTCCTGGATCTAATTTTAAATAATCGGTGAGCAGCTAATCGGTGGATCAGTGATGTTTCTCTCATCTTTTAATCAAGGAGTCTTGGAGGTCGATTCATGTTATGACAAAAAGAGTTTCGTAACTAACGCAGAATTGTAGGACCCGTTGTTAAAGCATCACTTCTTCACTCCATGGAAAAGGGTAGCAAACCATCATTGGTTCTTTTGTCCAGAAACCTTCCGAGCATAAATTTACCCTCAGGTAGAACACTAATTAACAGCAATACATAAACTTTTACCTCAAGTCCTCAACTAGTTGTTAATTGCCTTATGGGGATAAAGAAACTCACAAGTTATTCTTCAACTGGAGACCGAAATTTCAATCACTTGCACTTGTTTTACCGGAGCAAAGCTCACAACAGAAATACAGTTATGAAAAATGATTGGTGATATAGCATATTAAAATTCGCTTTCGTATATTGAGCATCCAATTTATCCTTTGCGGCGGTTCTGTAACAGCTCAATGGTCGAGTAAACTAGGAACATGGGATTCGCTGTTCGAATCACAACCTGAGCCTAGATATTTGTGTTCGTCTCTAGGTTTCAATCACTCATAATGGAACATTGTTTGAAAAGGTAATATAGTGATTGTTGTAAAAACAAAGTGCTGATATGAACCGCTACTAAATGTGAAACGAGGATAATTAGTGGTTTGGTAAATATGTTTAACACTTTGTAATAAATATGAGAAGAGTTAAAATATGTGAAGAGATATGAAGATATTCGATGCTACCAAAACTCACTAACGTGTAAAAAACGTACATTTTTTTTAGATAGTTCATCGTAGGTAAAAGAAGAAAGATCATATTAATATTAATGTTGAGTTATTTTACGACTTCAGAAATATAATTTTAATTTTTTTATAAAGAGGTACTTGTTTTGCAGTTTACTCTTCCCAAAAGATTTAGAACTTATTTCCCTGATTTGGGAAACATTAATTGTCAGAAAGAATAATCAGTCCCGAGTTTCGAAACTAGTAACTACAGATTATCATATGACTATATTATCGGTTTACAATCAATCCCTTTGCAGTTGATCTTACATTTGTAAGCTTCAGCCATAAATGTCATTTTACAGAGTGAAAAAATAAGGCTCGATCCTCTTTTATGTTTCTTTTATATAAGGTGATTCAATGCTATGGAAACATATTTGACGAAACAATTACTCAGACGGAAATAAGGATTAAACTCATCTTCAGCATGGGTCGAAATTCCGCTTAGTTTTCGAGATAAGTGGGAAGGGCTGCAATTTTGAGCCCAAAATTGACTTGTTAATAATGGTAAATAAAATGAATACTTCCCGATATATCATAGACAATGTATTAAAGTATAAAATTATGTATTTCGGAGCTGGTTTGCATCGATTGGGTTGATATTAGAACTTAAAAGTTGATACCATCATGTTTACAATATTTCCAATTTAGTGTAAAGTTTCAATTCCTCTCCATGTCTCTTCGTCAGTGTATCGCATATTGCTACGGTGTTTCTACGACAGAATCGTCATTAGCTAAAATGTTAAGTGGGTTTTAAGACAGAGTAAAAAGACAAAACTTTTTATAGGAAAGAAAAAAGCTTCACTGAAAGGTAATAAAAATGCTGAAGTTTGCAAAATAAAAATTCAGCATAACAGATACCCTGCGTTAGCGTGACACAGAATTTTAAAATGTTAGAAGATATTTAGTAATAACAAGAGATTAGTTGATACCAGTAGAGATAAATAAAGATAACGTGCGTAGTCACCATCATTTAACCTAGCAATGGCATTCTCTCTCTTATTGATATCAAATAAACGAAATGTTTGTTGAATATATGTATTTCTTACTCCTGAATGTTATTCAACCAAGCATATTTAAGAACAACGTGGTTCGGAGTATGAAACTTTTTGTGATATCGATTTCCCGGAAACGAATTATTATCTTTCTGGAAAGTTATCTAATTCATGCTCATTTCGACCCACCTTTTCTTCAGAGAATTTCTGCGGATCGCTTACTTACTTCGTTAAATCTCCTTCGCACCTATTACTTAATTTTGAAATATACGTTTTTGGATAGAGCATATTTTGAAGTCATTGATGATAGCATACCGCATTAGCTCTACTGTTAGTGGTATTGGAAATATGAAGCTCTAAAGTTCATTTTGCCTTGCTTTTGGTAGGCTGTAGCACCTAAACGCGTCGGAATTTCCAACGTGGTGACTAAAGCTTTCTTCTTAGTGTTTAATGTACTACCATCCCTGAAGGTTTGCTGGTGCAGTACGCATATGTAACAGAAACAGTAACTCTTTTTATCTTTCCTTTCCTGTCGATGTTTTGCCTTTATTTGTCTCGTACATTTAATGCAAATCGAGCATCTTCGTGTGCGATAGTGGTGCTTGTGTATATTTAGTCATAAACGGTACACAAATTATCTTAAGGATGTTTTGTGTTATAATGATTTTAATTGTATAGTAGCTGAAACCAGCATCTCCACGCACAAACGCTGAAGTGAGAAGAGAATAAACGAAACAGTAAATCTGTACTCAATAAGTAAGAAAGTACCACTGGTGACCACTTTTTCTGCGGTTCTGAAACTTGATACGAGGTCTATTTTCAACTACAATAAACATAGAAATGTAGACACGAAATTTATAAATATAACACAAATAAAATTTCTTAATTGCAGCACGTAGCCTTATTAAACTAGGTTCAACCGCAAATTCTGTCTTATCCCAAATAGGAAACTTCCTCCTTCGAAACATTTTTTATTTGGAAACTCAAGAAAATTTGACTCTGAGATACATATACTCGTAATCCATAGCCGCGGGAATATTTTCATAGAAGACGTAAACGTATCGGAAAAAGTATGGAGTTCTTTACTTGAGGTATTGGTCAATGTAAAGTATTGATACCTTGTAAGTATCGAAGGTATCGAAAATCCATCTGAATAAATAACTTTTCTCAAATATTGTATTTATTACCTTGTTTACCTTCTAATACATTTGTTTCACATCTGGTTTACGAAAAGCGAATTTTATTTCTATCTAAAAAACAACAAATATATTCCCTGTTGTTTTTATTTCTTATTTTGTAATTGCATTGTCGCTTGCTTCTTAGAGCTTTAACAAAATTTTGATATCATCTCTATGACATTTACGACCGCCATTCATATTACGCCAGACTGTCTTTTGTTCTGGTAGTTTAGAAAGTGGGGCGAGGTTGGCTTTTCTTCTTTCGTGTTTGTTTTGTTATAGCAGAGGATGAAACTTGACTGTGTCGTTAAGAATAATAAAAAAAGAAAGAAAGAAAGAGAATACAAGGAAATATCATTTGTGATGCTTTCTTTCTGCCTTTCAACGGTATTCTCAACTTTCTGTTTTCTCAGCTTTTCTTTCCTTGTCTTTATTTTAAGTTACGTACATTTGCAAAGTGGTGTTGAGACATGGTAACACATTTAGACCTACTTTTTCGCCTCAGTTATTTTACTTCTTGTCTCTCGAATCTCTCCGTCTCTCTTTCTCTTCCTACGCATTAGTCTGTCTCATCCTCCCACTCTTCCGCAAAATAAGCAGACATCTTAGACTTGGAAACTTCCGAGTGAGAGACTACGGTTTCCATAGAGACACATATATGTGTGCAGCTTCCTGTCTTTTGAGTATTTCTTTTGAAACTTGAGCAGTGCTTACAATCCTTGTTGGTAATGTCAAAAGTTCCAATACCCAAAGTTTTAATCATCTCTCATTTCCCTTCATTCTTTTGAACTGTATTTACACTTGATGCTTCTAGTGTCCTTTACATATACTGCAAAGAGAATCTGTATGGTTATATATAAAACGAAAACAGTTTCAAGTTCTCAGCAGAACTTCAGTAAAATACTTGTTTATTTACTCACTTTCTAACGTTGTTGTCGAAAACATTGATGGCGTAACGATTTCTTTCTTTTTTTATCTCAAGAAGAGAAGGTAAATAACAAACATAAATAAACAAATACAAATGATATTCTGATGGTGAAAATGTCAACTGAACTAGTCGAATATCATATTATCTGACATTGCAGAAACACTTCAAACGTAGCTCAGTTGGTAGTGCGTTGGCTTTTCATTCGAGAGGGCCTAAGTTTGATACTAATGATCGATTATCCTTACAAGGTTTTTTCTCTTAGATACTAATACATGCATTGTAGAAATTGAAAGCCTATTTTGGATTGTCCCTCTGCATTCTGAACGAGTATACAGTTAGAATGAGGAGTTTTTTACTTTTAAATGTGGCTCAGAGCTGAAATGGGTCACTGGGTCGATCTGATCATTTAGGTCCAATTTTGGACCGGATTATCGGTTCTATGCTTTAGACCCAGTGACACGGAATGGAAACCAGAATTTTAAATTTACTGTTGCGTTTGAACATCCTTTCTTTCTGGGGTGGCTGGGACCAGTTAAGTGATCTTACCCTCAGAGTACGAAAGCGAATCGTATCAAGACCGTGTCATTCGAGTCACAGAGTCAGTCGGATCAACCGGGTCAAGTTTTGGACCGGGTTAGGCCGCATTACTAAAAGATCCGATATGGATACAGTTTAAGCACTTTCTATATAGAGAAACGGTAAACTAAATCCTACTTAAAAGCATACTTAGACCAGTTCTTAAATTTTTTTAAAGCCTTCATTGGTTTCGCTTTCTAGCCCATTCCTGGCCTACCGCTACGGCACAAGAGAAAAAAAAATATTTGAAGAAATATCGAAACATGTGTACTTTCGGAACAAGAGGCATCCGAAATGTGGAACGTCGTCGTCACAATTCACAAATGAACTAAAATGCCAACACATATCGATGTAAGACGTATCGGGTAGCAAATTAGAATCAACGTTGTAGATTTATTCTAGCAGTTATGCTTAACAAAAATACATCTATCGACAAATTATCTCGAGATGAGCAGCAGTTGCCATCGTTTCTACCAGCCGGTACTGACTTCATTTAACACAAACAATTAACATTATAATTGAAAAAATAATACTGAAAAATCTGCTCACGTCTAGTTTATACTGTATAATTTAAAAGAGAAATAATTCTTATAACAAATGTATGGGAACCTAATCTGCGAAACCTACGACGCACAGTGGAGTATTTGTATTATTATGCTGGCCAAAAAGATAAATTTTCAAATGTAGTTTACAATATTAAATGTTAAATCTCCAAACAGCTGATAAACTGGCCCGTCAAACGATGTCTATTTTGGGACAGATAAGCACATTAGGCGACTGCAATCGGCAGTTGAATGTATGGTACCCTTGGTCTCAGATGTGCATTTACGTGTAATGTTTCTAAGTATGTTTGAACTAAACGTTTTTTTGTTTGTTTTGTTTTTTACCTTGGTGGATAATTGCATTGACTTCAAATTTTATACAGGTGTTATTAAAGGTAAATACGTAAGTTACACCTAAAATTTATTAGGCTATTATTTATGTTAAATACACTGATTTAAAAAAATCTTTATTTTTTCTTACGTTTCTTTAAAAGCATTTTTCTATTTGTAATTGAATAAGGTTTTTGAAGGCTTGTCGGGGCCTGTCGGGCAAGTTTTTTTTACTAGTATAAAAATGTAGATTCAGTGAGAAAAAAAATAATCTCAAAAGAAAATTCTTGCACATATTTGATCCATTTTTGTATTTAATTTTTGGAAATTTAATGTTTGTGATCTTTTGGAATGGAATATGCCTTCTTACTTCGTATGCATAGCGAAGCAAACCTGAGTACTCACCGAATTTCAAATTAAATTACCAAATACTGTTTATTTATGTAATGTTCTTCATTTGATCTGTCCTCTGAGTTACAACATTTTCAGTAGATGGCAGTCAAGTAGCAAGTGTACAGGGTGTAGCAAGTTGCCCACCCGTTGAGGTATTTCTGAGACGCCTCTGATTTCAGAAGCATCACCACGTGATTCCGCACATGCACTTTGGTATGAACATTTTTTTTTTCTTTTAAAGATTCTTGTGCACTAGGAGCTGAGTTATAGCCCTGTTACGGATTTCGTGAACAACCCAGTATATGTTTTTTGTGTTAATGACCTAAAAATGCAATATTGTTTAAAAATATTTTTTCGCCCATAAACCAATAGAATAGTGTCATAAGAAGCCATATCCCAAATTTTATTCAGATATTTGCATAAATAAGCAAGTCATAAATATTTCATTATCGTCCGTGAGAATAACATTGGACAATATACTGTGTTAAGTACTTTCATTTGTCGGGAACCAGTTGATGTAGGATAAAAATTCAAACTACTAAATTATTTGTTTTTTTAAGCTCTTCCTAAATGGTGTAATCAGGGCCGGATTTATACGTTTAGGCGCCCTAGGCCCATGACTTCCAGAGCTCCTCCCCTCCACCCTCACCACTTCCCTCCCTTTTCCCTTCCTAACTCTCACATTATGACAAATGACTCTTCTCCGTCTTCTAGCCATTAATAACAATAATTATTTAACTCTGGTAATGTGATTAATTTCACTATACGTTTCAAAAATATCAAAACAATGAAATAAGTTCATTAAATACAATGAGCAATTTTAATTAAATTACTGGAGGCTACTTGTTGAAAATATGTTAATTACACTGAACAAGAAGGTAATACAAACTATTTTCCAATTTTATTATTTAGAATATTGTTATTACATTTCGTTCGACTTGTATGCAGCTTTAAGAAGGATCCTAGCCTTCAGCCATTCTTAGATTCTACTTTCTCTAATATCACAAATGGTACATTGCAGTTTCGTGATATATTTATCATAAATTAGATAATTAAATAAATAGTGAAAAACTGAAAACCCCATTTTGTAGGGAGAAACTGCCCCCTTCCCCCTTCGGATGGTCGAATCTTTCTGGTTCACCAACGCGATCTGGATAATGTTACTTTACATGTCTCTACCAAATTTTATCAAAATCGGCCGTTTCGTTCAAAAGTTATTAATTTTTGCTGTGATTTAGGGTCAAATACTCCATGCGCAACGTTTACAAACCTATGACTAATTATTTTAACTCTGTGTTACTTATGATCTTTCCCTGATGTTATTTTAATTGTAGGAAACAATTGTATTACTTTAAAACAATATATATTTGCACTCTTTAGCAACTAGTTTA
>JAGDQP010045984.1:0-12673 GCA_022664845.1 Lepisma saccharinum
TCTTTATATTATTTGTCTCGATAAAATATGCACTGCAATTAACCGGCTAGGAGGAGCAAAATGGCAGGCGACACTTATTTTCTTTTTCTTTCAATTAGGGCGGAAACAAAAAGTCAAATATGTATCTAATATATATATAAAATCAAACAAAGTTTTAGTGATTATCTGAAGAAAGAAAGTTTTTTGCAAACCAGCTTTTAAGATTTAGATATGACTGCACTTTCTTTTCGATATACTGCGAAAATCGTTTGTTGGCGCTTGGCATTTATTCCCCCGAGTCAATTAAGACCAATTGAACTTGTCCAACGATTGAACATTTTAAAATGTGACGTGAATTCTGTCTCTAGTTTCTTTTTCTTTTTTTCCAGTAATGTAATGTCACTTCAACGTTCTTTTTTTTTTTCTGAAGCCTTAACGGTTTGATTAACTGTGTGTGTCTGTATGTGTCAGTGTTGAAACCTACTTTAACAGATTAAAGCAGACCATTAGGAGTTATCATGCATGTAAACATAATCCACGACTCAGAGACTGCTTGTCTGAGCTGTCGGTGCTTAATGGATTTCAGGTGTTTTTGAGGGCAACCCCTGCTGCGAGAAATAACATGTACGACACCGATTCCTTTTCACATTCAGGTCTTTTTTTCATTTCTCTTTTCCCCTCGAATCCTAATGTTTGTTCAACAGAAATCAACGCCAAAGAAAGCTTTTTCACTTTTCCAACTCAAGTTCGAAGTTTTCCAACTGAAACACGTGGCTTCACTTTCTGTTTCTGGTTTGGTGGCTGTCAAATACACACACTACACAGCTCCGGGCATTGAAATGTAATTAACATCAGCCAAGAGGTCTACAGTTGTAGCTATAACGTCACAAAGTATTTTTCTTCCTTCTCCGAAAGCTTCGGAAGCAATTATTTGGTGATTTCGATTTACTGCGACTTATTGGCCTTAAGCAGGCACGTAATTACAAGTTGGTTTTGGAGGAAGGGGGGAGGGGGTCCGAGGTCTTTCTGGATGTGAAATTAACGTAAAATGCATATAATTTTGCCAAAAAAAATAATTTTACACAAAAAATAATAATTTCGGGATTCCGTAAGCCATCCTGTGCATATGTTCCTGGCCTTAATCTATGGAATTCCATTTAAAAAAACGAGATAAAACTGAACTGTTGAATTCACTATTTGCTTTATATATTGGTAACTGACGCCGCACAAGATCTCTTCATAAGCAGAAGTTATTTCAAATAAAATCGGCCACACAGCGGACAAATATTTCCCACATACATGTACAGTAATACGAGGGCTGATCAAAAACTAAGGAGACTTTCCTGGCAAAGTACGTAATTAATCAGAAGTATCTTTTTTTTTTTCAAATGTTTCCCATCCATATCAACTAATTGATATTAGCGACGGCCAGATCTGGATCCTTTTGGAATATCCGAAACTCTGATCCGGATGCAGATACGAGTTGTTCAAATATTACGTCAGCATCCATGAGTGAGGTGGTTTAAGCTTTGTTTATTTTTGCTGGACATGTACAACGGATAGGAAATTCGCTAAATTACAAATGACTAAAATTGTGCTGACCTCTTTTCAGAGATTCAATTCTTTTCTGTCTGAAAATATCTCCAATTATATTCTTTTCCTTAGTTTTGCAGCTTTTAAAGTGTTTTGTAATTGAATGTCTTCCAATTCTAAATTCCGAATAGTGGAAATGTAGTTAAACCTTATCCAATTTAACCAGAGAAAGAATGCATGCACTGGACTTCCAAGTGCATTTTTGACTGTAAAGCTGTGTCAATTCACCAGATCGCTTGAATTGCTGTGACGATTTATCATTTACTTTTCAAATCCTATGTGTAGCTTCTGCTCACTTTTCCAAGTTAGTTGAGCTCTGCCTATGACTGGAGGTGATTAGATCATGAGTTCACGTAGGCTAGAATTTAATTTTAGTAAGCTTTATTTTTATAGAGGCCATCTTAATAACTATGGACTTCGGTCCGTCACAATGATATGAGTGCAGTGAGTTTAAAATCCACAAACAGCTATGCCCCAGGCTGGATTCGAGCCCGCAATCTCATGAATGGCGCCGTAGCCCAATGTCTACCGGGGTCGGTGGCATAGGCCACAAGGTTATATAATAAATAAAAAAGCAGTGTACAATTATCGAATCAATATAGGAAGTCGTCGGAGTGAAATATTTATGAAAACGAAAGGGAGGATATGACAGTAGTTCATTTCTGTTCTTCATTTTCAATTCTTGAGGAGTCATAGAGACAGAATGTAACATTTTTTTTCTGTCTCTTTAGTGGTAGGAATTACCAGAATGGAGTAGTTTCATATGTTTCATGATTGTATGGGGCCATGTATCGTCGCTTACATTGAAACACATAAAGTTAAGGAAAAAACGTAGTTTTTACAAAACGAAGGAAATGAAATTGTAATTTTGCAGCTAAAAGACAATACTGGAAAAATAAATCTCAGGATGATATTTTTATTTAAACCATTTATCTATCAACAAGAAGTATACAAGATTATTTTCATGATATTTATCTAATGCTAGGGCAACTAATAACGATGAAATAAAAAAATCGTTAAAAAAATCCTAAATTGTTAATAAATACATATTTATTGATGATCAACACTATTGTTCTTTACCAATCGTAAGAAGGCACAATCTAGAAAACCACATTAACTCAAAATTGCAAATTTTTTTTACTTAAGAGCCCTCATCGCGCCCGCCACCACTTTTTAACATTTTTCTAAATATTTCACAAACTAAGAGCACTATCAAAAATGTTAGAACATAGCACACTAAAACTTACAAATTACTATCAAATACAATGTGCAGCGATCTCGAAATCTTCTCCATTGATGAGTGATACGTTTTCAAAGATTATGACGTCATTGTTTAATTCAAGTCTCAGTACTCATCAAACGACAAAATCTCTAAATCGCTTACTATTGTATTTCATAGTTATTTGTGAGTTCGCTATGTTCTAATAATTTTGATAATGCTCTTAGATTTTGAAATATTTTAAAATATGTTTTTTTAAAAAGGTAGGGGAGTGCGACGTAAGCCCGCGATATGTTATACTCTTTTTTTGTCAACAAATTTCTGATCACTCTAGCTGACCTAATATTTGAACGACGCTATATTCAAAAGTAGGATCCGGATATCTGAATCTGGATGTCTAAAACTTGGATTCAGGTATCTAAACTTTTATCCGGGAATTCCAAATTCACATTCGAATTTCTGAAATGAGGGAAGTGCCGACAAACAAGGAAGTCATTGAA
Source organism: Lepisma saccharinum (assembly GCA_022664845.1). Lineage (NCBI taxonomy): Eukaryota > Metazoa > Arthropoda > Insecta > Zygentoma > Lepismatidae > Lepisma > Lepisma saccharinum. The sequence goes on from JAGDQP010045984.1 coordinate 3,292, forward strand.
TCCCAAATGGTAATAATAAATATAAATTTTGTTACACTTGCATGCCTCTTTTAAAAAATCACTGACAGACAGACACGTATCCAGAAGTTGGTTTGGGAAGAGGTCCACGGTTTTTTTTTTGGGGGGGCGGACCCCAGGGAACTGCTGACAGATATATGTGCCATGCACGTGTGTTATGCGGAAAGCGGTTTGAGAACTTTTTTTTTTTTTTTGCCCTTTATTTTCTGAAACTTATTTACAAGCTTTATAAAAACCCAAGGTCTAATAGAACGTGTGAAACACAGTTAACTGCAATAATAAAGAAAAAGTATTTAAAGGATTTTAAATTAAAAGGGCACGTCCATTTAAATGCACGTGCTTAAATTAACTTTTTCAAGACTCGTAGATATTGATTACAAAAAATAACATGAAAAATAAATTACTTTTGTTTGAAGTGACCCTTTTGACTTTGTTGTATACTATCCATTAAAAAAGAAAAAAGAAACATTGTTCCCACTGAATAAAATCAACGCCATGTGGAGACCGAATGTGTTACGTAATCAAAACGAAAAGCTTTGTTGTAGCTTAGATACATGACTATGGACCGGCATGCATTTAGTTTGTATGGACTCTGGACCAGCATCCCACTTCAGTAGATGGTGAATTGTTTCATTATCGTACCTGACAACCACCGGCCAGGAAAACCTCAAAGACAATAAATAATCTTCCGTACAATGACGTAATTGAACTCCCTGGCACCAAAACTCCTTATGGAGTGGAGGGACTATTTTTTACAGGGGCTGAGGAAAAGTTGCAAATTAAAATTTGGTTCATTCAGCAAATGCTCGCGGTCAAAGCAAACTAATATGTCGTGTGGCATTTAGTGAACAACTCGAAGAAAACTCTAATTTACTAAAGAAGATCCATTCCATGCAGAAATATTATCAGGATCATTTGAATATTAAAGATATTTATAAATTATTTTCTACTTGTAGAAATATACGCCAGTACTATATAACGCTATCTTTATCCGTTTGGCCATCGCTAATTGATACATCACTGCTCGGACGTTGATTAGGCAATGGCATGGTAAATATCTAAACGGATAGCTCAAACAGACATGTAGAGAAATCCTGAAAAATAACGTTATTAGTAGAACAACAACCAGAATAAATACTACATGTTACTGCAGAAACCCCACAAGGAGTGAAGTGAAGTATGAAGTCCCGTACCAGACTGGCATCGGAGAGACTATTCGTGTTACATCCCTGCCGGACTGGCATTGGAGAGATATATTTGTAGTGTATACGTACGGAAAGGAACAAGGTGAAATTAAATAAATAGCCACAACCACAATGAACCCTTTTATTGGAGTTCTGAATCCCTTCGATTGCAGAATGAATAACTTACATGCAATCGCAGCTTTAGTTATAACCTCGGTTAAGGCGTTAACTACATTATTCCACAATAAAAAGTAGTCACAGTTTCCAGAAATACAAGACATTGAAAATATCTATCAGAAAAATGTCAGGAATATTCTTTATAACTCTCTTAATTGCTTGTTAATTCATATGTATATAATATAAGGCGTTTGCTCGTAAATAGTTCTTTGATTACAATCGACAAATTGTATTTATACGCCATTAAATCGTTTCTAATACACATAGATATAATTCTGAAATAATAATGCTTGGGTCTCAAAACATTGACCCAGAGTTGTGAAATAATTCGTCTAGACATTTAATAACGGTAAAGCATTCTGCATGGTTCTAAGAGAAAAAACGAATTCGAGAGCTGATGGTAGTCGATAAGATATCTGCTGGTGATGCTAAACGTCGATTAAGAGAGTCTCAGCGCACTCTTCCCTCTGGTGCGTTTTCTCATGTTGTAGCCAGAATAGCAGTTAAAACTGTCTCGGTTGGTACCCAGACAGTTAACACAAACAGAGTCTGATGTGCATGTAGACGCTCCGAAAGGATCAGAGACTCCTCGTAATATTCCGACACAGAGCCAGGGACAAAAAACACCTGTGCAGAGTTCTGGAACTCCACGGGTTAAGACTAATTTTAGTCCCTATAAAGTCTCCAAATTAGCTCGAACTTCGCCTCTCGCTACAAGCATTAAGACTTTGACGAACGTTTTGGCTGCACAATTAGCTCAGGAAGAGTCTGCACATACTATCCATCAACCAAGTTCATCTTTGTCCTCCGACGTGGTTGAGGACCACCTGATGGATATGAATTTTAATCTCGTGGGAAGGAAAGGGAAACCTAGGTATAAACCTAAACTTAAACGGTAATATTTTTACTTGTTTTTGCAGAGTTTTATGATTTCCGTTTATTTTATATGATTCTGCTCCTTAGCTGTTAAGTTTTATGGAGTATTTTTGTTTTATCTTGTCAGGGCCCATTTACAGACTTCCTCCTTATACTGGCCATTTCCACCAGTAGGTTGAGTGTGAAGACTTTTTACATCTTCATCTTTTATATATTCTTTTTTTTTATTATTTTAATAAGCAGCTAAGTTTTGATATCATCAAGATAAGGGTCTTTCCCGTATCGGGACGGGCGTAAGCCATAGTGATGTTACCGCCCCTAACATTCATTTTATCTTTATGGTTCTAAGAGGACTATTCATTTAGTGTAGGTGTGTAAACCGAGAAAGAGCACACTACAACGAGGTAACGAACTACCCTCTATTTCAGGTACGATTATTCTTACCAGAGAACTGAATGTTACAAACCACAGCGTCACTTACCGTTAGATTTGAGAACTCGCTCAACACGACAATTGGATATGTTTTATTTCGTTTAACTTGTTAACTCAATAATTTCTAGCATAGATTGTTTAGAATATATTTTCAAATTTAGTTTTTAAAACGAATTGTTTAAACAAAATCGTCTATAGTTTTAATACACTTATTAACAGTCGTTTAAAAAATAGGAATTTGTTATGTAATCATTAGTTTAAAATGCATTTTTTAAATTATTTTGTATAATTTTGAAATTGTTTTTATTGCTTTCTGCTACTTGGGAAATATTTGATCAATATTAGAAACTTTTTTATATTTGGAAAATAACTATCTCAACAATATAAAAATTATTTTCCAGTACTTAAAGCAAATTAAACTAACTTTTTTTTTAAATATTTTTCAGGAAAATAAATATTTTTGAAATTATGAACCAATTTTTAAAAGGTACTAGAAATATCTTGTGCGCGTACCAGGTGTGTAAATATGAAACCGGAATTTGTCCATAGACGGCGTTAGCTGTCACTGTGGTTACCGTAAATCTGCGTCCTTGGCGCCACTTGCTTGTTTTGACTGCTGATAACGATTTGCAAGTCACAACCAGACAGATTTCATGTCATGGTGTAGTGTTTAATAGCGTTGAACATGGCGCAATTTGTACCTACAAACTACGATGTGCGGGCAGCATTGATTTTTTGTTACCATTTGAAGAAAACTGCTGCAGAATCGCATCGCATGCTTGTCGAAGCTTACGGTGATCATCCTCTTGGTAAGTCACAGTGCTATGTGTGGTTTACAAAATTTAAAAGTAGCGATTTTCACGTGAGAAACGAAGAACGTGGAAGATCACCGAAAAAGTTTGCAGACAGCGAATTGCAAGCTTTGTTGGATGAGGATGACGCTCAAACGCAACAACTCGCGAATCAATTAAATGTAACACGAGAAGCAGTTTCCATACGTTTAAAAGCCATGAGCAAGATTGAGAAGGTGAGAAAATGGGTTCCACATGCATTGACTGAACGATAGCAGGAAAACCGAAAAACCACTTGCGAAATTCTGCTCGCCAGGTACAAAAGGAAATCATTTCTCCATCGAATTGTGACTGGTGATGAAAAGTGGATCTATTTCGAGAATCCTAAGCGTAAAAGATCATAGGTAACTCCAGGAGAACCGGCGACATCGACTGCAAGACCAAATCGCTATGGACGGAAGACAGTGCTTTGTGTTTGGTGTGATCAGAAGGGAGTGATCTATTATGAACTGCTGAAACCTGGCGAAACCGTTAATACCCAACGTTACCGACAACAAATGATCGATTTGCATCAAGTTTTGCGTGAAAAACGACCAGAATATGACCAAAGACAACATAAAGTGATTGTGCTTCACGATAATGCACCCTCCCACACAGCAAAACCGGTCAAGGTAACAATTGCGACGTTTAGCTGGGAAATCCTTCCGCATGCGGCTTACTCACCAGACTTGGCGCCTTCCGATTTTCACTTCTTTGCATCCATGGGACACGCACGTGCTGACCAGCGCTTCACATGTTACGAAAATGGCTTAATGGCTTAGTGACTGGTTTGCAGCACAAGGGGCACAGATTTTTTTTTGTCTGGCATCCACACATTGCCGGAACGATGGCAGAAATGTATCGCTAGCGATGGCCAATACTTCGAATAAAATAGTTCTAAGCATTGTCATCCAATCACTGTGTCTTTTCTGTACATAAATTCCGGTTTCATATTTACGCATCTGGTAGTTCCCAGACGGAGAAGTGGAGAGGGGAACGAGAACATACTGAAAGCACAAACATTTAGAAACAAGGACAGAATATTCATTAAAAAAATCATTTTTTAAGGGTCATTCCATTGTAAGTGGTCCAGCACTGCCCGCTCGACAATTCTCAATTATTTTAATGTTTGGTGTATTATTACCTCTCGTCTTAGGTAATAGTAGTTGAAAACCTCTTCTTTTTTTTTTTCCTATTTCATTTTGTTTGACTATGGCGGCCATGTGTGTTATCGTGCGCACTAAATTCTTAGTATGCAAGCTTTAACGGAAACCTCAGTTTCTCAGTCCAGGTAAATCGTAGCTTCTTCGATTAAAAATTATTGGACTCCGCATACTACAGGTTAGTTGTAAGTGGTAACATGGTTCTACTACTACTCCATGTTGTAACTCTTATGTGGGTTCCAAAATCCTGTTGGACAATGGACAAAATTACATTTTCAAGTTAACTTTGTATTTGAAAGGGATTACTTTTGTGGCTTGGAAATCTGTTTGGGGACACACAAGTACTTTCTCCTATCCCTACAAAATTTTAAGCCTGAGACTTGTTTCCTTTCAATACTATGGAGGCTTAAATATATGATTTTCTATTATATGAAAGTTTGAGTTGAAAATCTCTGGTGGGGGACCAAGTAAGAATCTGAAATTTTCACAGATTTTCTGTAGGGTAGTGTTATTCTGTAGAAATGTGGACTTGAGATTTCACTACTTACAGCAACTTCCTATCTGGGAAAAAATCTTGTTCTATTCCAACACTATGAGAAGTAAATTGATAAAAGTTTAGCGTATAAAATAGTAGAAATGGGAAATACTTTTCGAAGTTTTATATATAGTTGCGACATGGCCGCTCCCAGCTCCAGTCCTCTGTGTCAATCTCCTCTTGTAGTATTTGAACACACCATCGGCGAAATATTGCCTCAATATTATTATGTTGGTCTGTCTTGTACAAGTGTCTTGGAATTATGATTTGTAAGTACTTCTCTCTACCTTATTTTATCATCTTATGTATATTTTGGCATGTTATCATATATGGCACTTCTCAGAATTCTGAAATCAAACAAGCTTTTTTCACATATAACGTTGTTGTAATTCTGCTAGTCTCAAAGTCCACATTTTTGCTGCCTAACACTACCCTACAGGACTAGTTTCTGTGAAAATTTCAGATTCGTACTTGGTCCCTCACCAGAGATTTTCAACTTCAAAATTTTGTATATTAGAAAATCATATATTTAAGCCTCCATAGTACAGAAAGGAAATAAGTCCCAGGCTTAAAATTTTGTAGGGATTGACTATAGTACTTGTATGCCCCAAACAGATTTTCAAGCCAAAGTGATCTTGAAAGTGTAATTTTATCCATTGTCCAACAGCATTTTGAAAACTACATTAGAGTCACAACATCAAGTAGTAGTAGAGCCATTTTACCACTTACAACTAGCCTGTAGTATGCTGAGTCCAATAGTTTTTAATCCAAGAAGCTACGATTTACCTGGGCTGAGAAACTGAGCTTTCCGTAAGTGCCTGCATACTGAGAATTTGATGCTCACCATGACAAATATGGTCTCCATAGCCGAACGAAGTGAAGTAGGGGAAAAAAAATTGTGGTTTTAAATTACTAATAAATAAGGGTAATCACACACACACACAAAAAATAAGTGGTCGGGCAACTAACTTAACGAAAACTGGGCCACTTTAAATGGACTGACGCTTAAATACGTGTGATTTAATTTCTACTGTTACATATCAATAGATCAATAGTATTTTATTTTTCGATAAATCCACCAAGCTCCCGGTTTCTGTTCTTCCGAATTGCATGCATGTCTGTCCTTTTTCTCGAAGCGTCCGTAGCTGATTTAGACCTTTAACTTTTTATTCGGAAAGTCGTGGGTTTTGTGCCCAGCGGACGCCTATCTAATCTATATTGGTTAAAGTTCTCTCTGGTTTCACCCGGCTACACCAAACAATTGCTCAGATGGTACCTTGAATAAGACCACGGTCGTTTCCTTTCTAGACACTTTATTGTTGCTGTTATTCTGAGTTGTATAAGAAGTTTGTTAAATACATAAAATGATTTAAGTGAAAAGTTCGGCTGTAGTAGCTGCTGTGATGAGTAACTTAGAATTTGAAGTCTTATCGTCTCAAAAGAAACACAATTTTTGTTTTTAGATTTGGATTTATTTTAAAGTCTTTAGGCATCTTAGATTCAGGCCGGGATAGGGTGGCGGAATAGGTTGTTGGAAGTTACATGGCCAGGGTTTATTTTTGTAGGTACCATCCCAGCATTTGCCTGGTATGACAGGAAACACCTGGAAAAACTAACACACATTGTTTTGTTTTATTCCATTAGAGCTTGTTAAGAAAAGGGACATTTCTTAGTATTTCAAAAAAATGTTAACTATTTTTTAAACAAGACATGTCTTTCCTAAGAAGAATTGAATTTTATTTATGGCCTTTACGCATCTGAGGCTCAGGCCATCATAGGGGAGGCAAGAGGATTCAGGAACATGTCGACTAGGGCCTATGTTAAAGGTGCCATCCCGGCATTTGCCTGGTGTGACTGAGGAAAAACTCAGTAGGATAGTACCTCCCGAATGAGGTCTACCACTGAGCTACTGCGGCTCGGTCACTAAGAAGAACAGTAGAAGAGGACCAAGCTTCTCGGGCTTTTAAACCGGTTTTATGACCTATAGAAAGAGATGTAGCAGGTTCTGGTGGTTGCAGAGAGGTGCTAGGGGGGCTGAGGGAGGTGCTTGAGAACTATGGAGGCCGTATATGTAATAATTAATTAATAAAAACATCAAGACTATATTCATTAGGGTAATAAGAATATGTATGTGACTGTATGACTTACTTTTTCATGAAATATACCAGTTCCAGAGAACAGGGTGTGATAACTTTGAACGTATAGTTGATTAGCATAATCCGGAGTAAGAGGGCTGAGAGGATAAAATTGGGAACCAACTTGTGCTTGCAACTTATTAATATTAAAAGTTTCAAGGTGGAAGGGATTTTCATGGTATTTTCCATTGAATGCAGTATTTGCAGTAAAACCTATAATGAGACCCTTTGGTACATTTCCAAGAAATATATTATCAAGATTATAGGAATCAACATTTGCTGGAATCGTACGTACTCTTGTTTCAACTCTAGTCAGTGGTAATTTTGCAGTATCATGAGTCATAAAACTGTTTAATTGTAAAGCTAACTCAGCAGAAATATTAATTCGACGAACATCAAGAACAACCTCTTCCAGTTTAACTTTAAATGTAGAATTTTCAGCTGCCATTAAGCAGAATGCATCTTTACTACCACTTAATTTTATACGAAGATTGACTTTATTTGGAAGAACTCGAATTGATCCAGGAATATCTGTATGAAGTCGACCATACATATCAATGGAAGCGCTACCAGCAATTAAAGATTTTCGTTTATAATAACCAGCATTGTTTTCATTGAGACTTAAAATGCCCTGCTGTATCCTTATACCATAATCCAGTGGTTAAATGAGTTTTGCTTGCATCTCCAGAATAATTAAGTAAAGTTTCATAGTATGCTCTAAATTGGTACGTAGCATTTGAAGAAGAAATAATTTTATCATTTAAAGAAACATCGACTTGGGTAAAAAGTGAATGTAAAAAGTTATTCACCGGCGCTATATTATATGCCACAACTGCTGGAGGTCCTTCTGCTGCTACTTGTAAATTATCTTCCCCTTAATGCTTTACACTTGACAAAGATAAATATGTGCAGGAAGAAAATATGTATATTCAGCAGTATCTCCAGGCACAATAAATTCTATAGGTCCATCAGAAGAAAGCGATGAAATTGGTCGATACCATTCGAGATGATTTAATAGCAGTTTGTGTCATAGGGACGGAAACTAAATCGAATTCATTCGTACAGCTTTCATTACTTTTAGATGTAAGAAATGACATTTTTAACTGAAAATATCTCTACTCTTTCTTTTATTACAAACACGTCGTAATTTTAAACTTGGTGGTCCAATACGCACGGATGCCTTACGTTATCGTGCCCTTCTTCTGCCACTAACACTAAGCAACTGACTGACTTTATTTTCATCTTTCGTTCTTAAAGATGATCCTGCTTCGCGAACCCATGCTTTTAAAGATTCCTTAATAAGTCGGTTTCCAGCATATCTCCCGCAACTTGTACTCCTGTTTATAAAGCTTGTCGCCCTACTGCTTTTGCTGCTAGTTTAAGGAATGGTATTGCAAACCGAAACAGTCCGCGAAATAAACTCCCATCCCATGTCCCCGTTGATAAACAGGTCCTGCAAAGTAAGGTATACCTCTACCTCCATGCATAACTGTATAGGATTTCATTTTGATGAGCGCTTAACGTGAAGTGTTATGGTCAATGTACCGGATGCGAATGGTAAATTACGGCCTGCATGGTCTTTTAGTAGTATTTCTAGTGTCAAATGAAAGTTTTGCAAGTGGAAAATAATGTACATTCTGAAAAGTTATGGTTTGTACTTTTCCATGATGATTATCAGTCATCCCTACAATTCGTAAAAGAGGTGCTTTTGTATCACCTACAAACTGAGGTTGAATAATATCTGTATAAACAAAAACTTGATGGGGATATCCAATGTCTAAAAATGGCTGCTTAGGAATACGACTATCTTTTAAAATATTAATATTAGGTTCAAACCCTAACTGTAATGCTAATACGGGTGATAAACGTAAAGATTTTATACTGTCATCAACATTTACAGTGAGAATGTTTTAGTATTTAAATTTTATAGTTGGATTTATTTTATTCAATTCATCTAACAACGGTTGAACGGTGGAATAATATAATTGTGCTATTTTGTTGTACATAATCATATCATATTATATTTTGACCA
>JAGDQP010045986.1:981-15443 GCA_022664845.1 Lepisma saccharinum
CGGAAGTTAGTAGATAATTGGCTAGGCCTAGTTTGTAGGTAACATCTCTTAAATTTATTTATGGCCTTCAGGCATATCAGGCTCAGGACGGATTACGAGTTTGGAAGCGGAAGTTAGTAGATAATTGGCTAGGCCTAGTTTGTAGGTAACATCTCGGCATTTGCCTTGTGTGACTATGGCATTGCCCGGTGTAAGTGATTGGAAAAACCTCAGCTAGGATGGGCGGCCACTGGGGTCATTTCTAGGACCTTTGGATTGGTAGAACAATGCGCTACGAAATGAACTATGCTCCTCGACCTGTAACTATCTTCAATATAAACATTTTCGATTCCCAACGATATTTCGATATGAACGATTTTCGATGTTCATTCTAAGTTCGATATCGAAATTCAGAAATTGAACAGCCCAAGTCTGGAAAAATCCTGGTAAACCTATCAGGATGCCTGATCGCTGGTTTCAACCCAGTACCTCCCGAATCCTAAGAAACTGACTCACAACTGCCTAGTGAATTTTTAGACATTTGGATTGACTTGGCTGTTTCTAAATTAAATATATTCAAAACAATGAATATCAGTACTGTACTACCGAGCGGCCGTAGATCACTGTTAGAGCGTTGGCTTAGCATTAGGGAGATTTTGGGATTGATCCCAGAACCGACGACCATCCTAACTGAGGTTTCTCCAGGGCATTTTTCAGACACACCAGATAAATGACGGGCTGGTACCTTCAACTTAGGCCTGGGCTGACCATTTCCCACATACTATCCTCTATCCTGTTCCGATCTGAGCATTAGATAGATGCTTAAAGGCCATAAATTAATTTTCAAAAATTTTCATGTAGCACCATGGAAATTACTAACCGGAAGTAGCTAACAGGAAATGGCCACCATTGGTTTCAATCGATTTTGTCCAACTGCGGAAATGCATATCGTTCTTGACACGGCAATATGTCGTAAACAACTGTATTTTAAATGATTTTTTTTTTTTACCTTAAACTGCTATATTGGCACTGTAGACGAGAAATTAACACACAATCTTCATAAGGGAAGGATTTTTTTTAAAGGATCAAACTGATTTATGAGCAAAAGGCATTATTTTATTTATATGCCTACTTTCACTTAATTTTTCAATTTAAGCCTCATTAATTTACTTCTTGCGTGGATTATATGTGAGTCTCTTTGATCAAAAATGCATTTGTGAAATACAATATTGCATGAGTTCTGAACACATTGCTAAAATAAAATGACTTGTGATGAAAGTTACGACATATTGCCGTGTCATGAATTGTTCCAAATTGTCGCCATTTTGATTTGTATGAAAACATCTTCTATCACACCGACTAAATCACACGATCTTCTTATATAAAATAATTACACTGGGTTTATAAAATATTAATTAAAATAATTAAGTTATATAAAAAGTTAGCTTCCACGTACCTTTTTTACTGCGACACAGGATCCTGAAGAACAAACTGTTATTATTTCCTCTTCTTTCTTCGAGTCGAAATCACTTCAAACCGTTATTAACGTCGTTGCGAATAGGTGGCGTGTTATGTTCAGCAGTTTTACGTCAGATATAAGTCGAGCAACCATCCAATGTTGCTTAGTTAAAATTGTAGAAAACCAGCAGAAATTACATTGTAAATTAAAGTACACTAGTAGACAGTGCAGAAAAGGAATCTACTACTAAAACAGTAGACCTGGCAACATTTAGACGACAGACACCTGTGCAAAAGATAATGTGTTGCTTTTAAGAACTTCAGATAAACAAAAACAATCCGTTGATAAAGAAATGTATGTTTTTCTTCTTCTTTAATAAACACAAAGGATTTGAGTATTTAGCCAATTTTGTATAGAAAGGAACGTAATTTTGTATAGAAACGAACGAACGGACTTTCTTAACTTTAATTTGAGCAGACATAATAAAAAGGAAAATATTTAACAACGACAATACAACAGAGATTCCGCAAGGATTTTCAGTTTGGGGGTGGGGTGTAAAGTCAAAATTGGGATAATTAGAGTTTTGCACATTTTCTATCGATTTTTGACTGAAAAAATGTTAAAGTTTGGGGGGTCGAGCATTTCGAGGGTGATACCCCCACAGGGTCTGTCTGGCGGAATCACTGCAATAAGCCTCAAATTGGAATTTGAAGGCTCGGTTTGTCATGGTGCCGGCAATTTTGATTATTTTTATAAAGGCTTTTTTACAGTCTCAGAAGGTAAATATCGGGTGGTATCCTAACTGGCACCTTGTGCGCTTCATTCGTAGTCAATCTTATCTTAAAAGTGATGCAGTGACGTACGGAGCGGCCGTAGCTCAGGGATAGAGCGTTGGCGTAGCATTCGGGAGGTCAGAGTGGGTTCGATCCCAGCGGCCGACCATCCTGACAGTGTTTCCTGTCACAACAGGCAAATGCCGGGATGGCATCTTCAACATAGACTCTGGCCGACACCTTCCCCTATACTTTTCCCTCCCCTATCCTGACCTGAGCCTTAGATGCCTAGAGGCCATACAATTCAATTCAATTCATGTAGGGACGTCATTCCCCAGACGAGACAAGCTTAGGGCGCAACTACGGTTTTAAAAAACTGGAAGGATGTATAGTTTAATTTGTTTACCTATGCATATTTGTATAGAGTTAAATTATTAAACTGGAAAATAGGATCTAACGTTAAAGTAGAATTTTGATTAAGCACCTTAGCAAACTTGAGACTTTCTAAGAATGGAACCTACAGTTTATGTTAAATTGGCATCTCAACAGTATACCTTCAACCTACCCGATAAAGAGATAAATAATGCATATTAAACTCTTCTTAAAGACTGTGCATTTAGAAAAACGCTTCATAAACATAAAAATCACACTACTACTATATAAATTACCTGAGCCCCTTAATTTTGTTTAAAAAATAATGAGGAGGCACAAATAAAAATGACAAAGAATTTAATGTGAGCTATTCTTGGGGTGTAATAAGCTTGGAAAAAGTGTAAAAAAATGTACAGAATGTGAGATAAATCTGCTCCCTTACTAGTGCTGAAAAAGTGCTCGAAAACGCTAAAAAAAATGTTCTTAGGATTATAGTGCTTTTATTATGTTCAAATAATGCGCTCGATTTATGTAGTACTTGTAATGGACCACATTCGAACACTTCACAGCACTTTATTACACAATTGGTATACTTTTGAAACACATTCCTGCTTTTGAAAGTGCCCTAAAAGTGTAAGAAAGTGTTTTTTTTTTTACAGTGTACGTTTCACCACAAGCACCTACATAAACCTCAATACTGTCTCATGTAGTAGTTACATCCGAATCCGATTAAATATTTTACAAAATATAATAAAATTATGACGTAAGCCTAATGAAGATTTCGTATCTTGCCAAATAAATCTAAATTCATCCCAACACGAACTGGTCACTCTTAAGTTTCTCAGTTTTATACACTATCGCACTAAACCAAGAATTCTTAAACTATGGCACCTTACAAACATTGGTGCGAGAAACTTTGGATATTGTTACAACAGCTTGGTGAAAAAATAAACAGAAAATTTATAAATGACATAACGCTAACACATTTTCATAGATTGAACGACAAAGTATCTGACGTCCAGCTCAAGACTGTCAACATTGACATATTCGTAACAAAGCACATGCATTATAGAGAAGAATGCTATAGGCCTGCTTGTCATCAATTTAATTTCAGCAGCCCAGAATAAAAATAGAACTTACTGTGATTCTGTGGGTATAAATAAGAACTTGGTAAGTTACATTTCTGTAGTTTCGAGGAAAACAGGTTTGAACATCTTACCAACTAGACCTCGACGTGTCCGAGAGGTTAGCGCATTTGGTTTCCTTGCGCGTGGTCACGGGTTCAATTCCCGCCTGGGTATATTGAGCAGAATTGTATCGGAGTCCAAATTACCACAAAACTGAAGGTCCCGTCTTAGAAGCTCCTCTGTTTGTTCAGGACGTTCATAACAATTCAATTAATCGGAGCAGCTACTGTTCCTTACATGAGATTGTACACAAACGCCAAATATTTATTCCGGGCAACTATTTTTTAGAGAAGATAGGGGCACGTGGAAATAATTTTGGGCGAGTAACTCTTTTTTTTAACGTCGCCTATTAGGTTCTTACATGCAACCACAAAATTATTGTTTTGGCACCAAACAAAATAAATGAAACCTTTCCAATAAACTTTCCGTTATTAATTCCTGCTACACACCTTTTCAATAAGTTTACTCCGATACTTAAAACAATGATTTTTAATTCACTTACTAAAAATATTGCAGATATATTTCAAACACAAATATAGAACAAAATTTAAAACATAATCGGCTTATTATTTCGTCTTGTAATCTTTTAGATTGCTGTGAAATTGTACGAGGGGCGTTCCATATTGATTTACACTTTATTTTTTTTTACACCTATAAGAACCTTTATGCCTCGGCAGATACATCCACTTTCTCAACATAGTCTTCATTAAAAGCTACACACTTGCACCACTGATGTGGCAACTTCTCTATGCTCTCTCCGAACCACTTTTTCGGAGTCTGTCGCACCCACGTCCGGACAGCATCTTGCAGTTCCTGGAAGTCGGCGAAATGATGTCCACGCAGCGGTTTCTTCAATGTCCCGAAGAGGTGGTAATCAGAAGTGGCCAAGTCAGGAGAACAAGGTGGGTGTGACAGCACCTGGAACCCCAGCTCATTAATGGCAGTCGTGGTTGCCCGACTAGTGTGAGGACGAGCATTGTCGTGTTGCAGGAGCACATCTTTCGCCCATTTTCCTGGTCGTTTTCTCTGAATTGCAGGGCGCAAACTCCGAAGCGCTGTCACGTATGAGTCGCTGTTAATGGTGGTCTCGGGTTTCAGCCAGTCAATGAGTATGATTACATCCTTTTCCCAGAAGACTGTTGCCATGCGTTTGCCTACGTTGCAGAAGATCACTACTCACGTCCTTGCGCTGTTGTCTTTGTGCAGCATTCAGGGATTTGGGAACCCACCTGGCAGACACCTTACCCATCTTAAGGTGTTCGTGCACTATGCGGTACAGAGTGCTTCTGACATGTCCTGTGGCCGCCTCCAGTTCCTAGAACGTGATGCACCTGTTGTCCTGAATAAGCAGCTCCAGTCTTGAACTGTTCACTGGTGTTGTCACAGTCACTTTCCTTCCAGAACTGGTTCCCTTCGCCGTTGATGTGCGGCCACTTTTCCAGCCGTCCACCCAGTTGTATACGGTTTTGTGTGACGGTGCGCACTCTTCACACACTGCCACCAATCGCCTGTGAATTTCTGCAGTCTGTACACCCTATTTCCACAGAAACCACGTTGTCCAGCGCTGTCCTTGCTGATCACCTTCCATGTTGTCCGCTCACGTACTTACAGCTGTTGGTGAAATGTGCTGCAGGGTACAGGAGTTACACGTCTCTGTATTGTTCTTCCACCTGAAGGCAGGCCTAAGTACTACTTCCATCCAACTTTCAGGACGAGCCCAATGGTGGACCCTGAAAGAAGAAAAAATAAATTAAGTGTAAATCAATATGGAACGCCCCTCCTATTATTCAAGGTATTATCCCCGGATTTGCCTAGTGTGATCGAGGAACCAGGGAAAATCTCAGTCAGGATGCTCGGCAGAAAAATCGATGCGGAGACCTCCTAATTACAAAGGAAACACGTTAGCTAATGTTGTTCCTTGACAGTTTCATCATTACTGGCAGTATAATCATTCAATTTTAACTATTCGTATTGACAATTGAGTAATATTAGTAATATTACAACCAGCTAGTAGCAAATGTGTTTACATAAGAAAAATGAACAAAACAATGTCATACGTTGCATGATCTTTTAGGGCTCTAGTTGCAGGAAGCTGATTCTGAAATCCTAATCATATTGTAACAGTTATCAATTATCACTTAACAATTGCCATTGCTGATTAAGGAACTGACGTACAACATTTTTCAAATGTGAAGAAAGATGGTCAAAATAAAGATTTAGAAAAGACGTTGCTTGTATCGGTAACTCAGTTCTTTGCCTCCAAACCGGGTAACTTCTTCCAGTTAGGGTTCCTTTTTCAGCCTTTGCTCTGCCAACTGAAGTACCACTGCGGGGGATATCGCAACTTATGACTAAAGCTAGGATTTTCTGTAATTAAATATTCCAGTTGCAGCTATGCAGGACACTAGAAAGTAGAAATGTTCATGAATTGTAACACTTACACTAGTATTATTATATGTGAATTTTATTGAATATATTTTACATGTTTTGTGTTGATTTTACATAAACCTACATATTTTGCAATTTTCTTTCTAAACTTGTTTTCGACTACCTTTAAAAATGTCACACGGGGCAGAGAGGGATTCAAGATTGTTAGTATATCCAGGGTGTTGCCATACAATATCGGCAAATCCACGTCATTAGATTACTGACATGAGTATAAAAATAAAGTACAAACCATCAAGGGTGCACACATGCTCTGTTTCGGCTCTATAGGGAATGTAGGTTTGGGAAAATGAACTTTAGGCGTGACGTCACTTGACCACTTTTCGTGCGGTGGGGACAGAGAGCTTAAAATTTTGTCCTCTACGAACAGAACTTCTAAAGGCATCCAAGGACCTCTCTTTTTCCGCACTACGGAGCTGCGACTCGCTGACAAGACTTCTGAATAAAGGGAGAGGGGAGGACAGTCGGTGGTTATTTTTAGTGCACTTCTGCTTCTTCTTGGCGGAGGGTCTGTTTACCAGGTGTCGCATGCCGATGCTAGGAAACCGTTGCCTTTGTTGATTTTGGAACTATTTCATTGAAGTGCAGTTTTAGGTTATACATTCACACGTAGCGATTGATCGACGTGCTAAAGAGGCAGGGAAGACACGCCCCCTTGAAGGTCCCCATAGATGTCGCAAGAGCCATCTACAAAAATGGCAAGCTCAGTACGTCGTGTTAGGTGAAATAAAATATGTTGAAATGTTATTAAGTGTGAAAAGAAGTAGCTTTCACTGAAATATGTAGTGATGACCTTATTCTAAAACTATGTATACACGTGAGCACGTTCCTATTTTGTCACCTATGTTTCCATGTGTAAAAGCACATTTGAAATAAAAGAAGAAACAGCAAACATAGCTCTCGCATCCATAGTAGAATGAACGAGACAAAGGATAAATATTTATAGCATATTCAACGGATATGAGTGTCATTGTCTTGGACACCGAAAATTCAGTCATGTTTCATCAGAAGAAGTTAGGTAGATGTGTTCATGATAGCTCAGTGGTCACACTTGTGTGTTAGCTCGCAAAGAGGCAAGATGTAGTGTCAAGAGCTCTTGCCATAGCGTCGTGCTTTGATTGAAGTATCTAGGTGAACGTGTGTTAAGTAAGCATTCAGCAATATGAGCTCAACAATTATTAGAAAAAAACACGAATAATACAAATTTAAGAAGTTTGCACCATAGAGTAAACACTAGCTTTTCATAAAGAATTAGGAGAACAATTATAGCTACAGGAACATCAAGTGCAGTCAGTGGAATTTGATTATTACAGGAAAATTGCCCACGTGCGATGTGCAGCATTAGAAACAGCGGAACAAGATATCACACACTGTACACTGTAACGGTAAATTATATTACGAAGAAGGAGGCATAGTACAAGAACTACCGGTAAGTATAGAAAACAACGGACAATATCAAGTTTGCTTTATCCTACCACTAGAACTATCCGACCAACAAGTAAAGGAGATTTTTCAAGTGTATGGACAAGTAGAGTTGATACTATTTTTTTTTTCTCTGTCCATCATCGCTTTCGTAGCTATAATGGAAAGAGAATAACAACTTTTAGTAAAATAACAAAAAGTCTCCCTTTTTCTGAACTGAATTCAAACAGATGAACACGTGTGTCAGAGGACGGCAGAACAAATATGTAGTGACATTAGAGTAACATAACTTCCATTTCAATTTACTACTATGACAGCATGATATTTCATCATCTCACTCAGTTTATCTATCTTTGGAACAAGCAAGAGTTAGAAGTATGGGCAATAGTACAGATGAACAGCAACTTGGCAACATCGCAACTAAATTAGACCAGTGTGACACAGGTTCACCAGCTGATATCGCACAATACGCCGCGGGACAAGCAAAAGCAGAGGAGGATACTTATACTTTGGGCAAGTTAGAAATAGATGGTGGCGCAAGTCGAAACCTAAAAATAGTAGACAGGGAAACAGATTCACATGTATTGGACAGTGAATTATCTTCTGAGGTGTCATCAGGTGAACCTAATCTAGTGTTACTCGCAGCAGGGAGAAAGAGGATGATAAAAGAAATGTAATGCCAAAAAAGAAAAGTTTTAAACATCAACACAAAAAGACAAAGAACACAAATCACGTAAATTACTTCCCCATTCGGCTTTCGGTACCCAAACTCAAACGCTTGTCACAAGATCTGACTCATCACAGGCGTTAATGGGGATTTTATCGCAAGGTGTAGGTTTGGATTCTAATTTAAATTAAGTGAAATTTAATTTTTCGGCCCGTGTTGCTCCTTTAGTTCACCTTTTCAGAGTAGAGCTGATACAAGGCAATTGACAGATAAATGTTGCAGATATTTACTTGAGACAGAACTTACAAGTAACTATTTCAATATGATTATAACAACGGCCTTATTACTTTTATGAATAGTGTATATGACGTTCTCAGTCCTCTCCTTTAATCTATATAGCGGACGCGCAAAGCAAGGTCAAAATTCAAGTACTTAACCAATTTCTAAATCATCATGCAACATGTGGCCTGTTTTCAAGTATTTCCTAACCTACACTGTAAAAAATAGAACACTTTCTTTTACACTTTTTTAAACACCTTTGAGCACTTTCTGGAAACGACTTTAGCACACTTTCGAACACTTTTATAGTGTGCAAAAGTGAACAAAAGTGCTATGAAAGCGTCTCAAAGGTGTTCAAAAGCTCTTTAAAAGTGTACAAAAGTGTTCCCTTAATAATGCTACAAAAGTGCTCAAAAGCGCAAAAAGAATCAACTCAATTTTAATGTGTTCCAAAAGTGTGTTTTGGAAACTACTTTTAACTACTTTCAGGACACTTTATTCACTTTCAAGCACTATTGGAACACTTTAAGTGCACTTTCATACACAATATTTTGGTGTGTTTTTCAGATATTACGTCAGAACATTTTTGGTTAATTTATACCTCCTCCCCCTTAGTAAGCAACATTAAGTAGATACCCTATCCCTAATGCTTAGACGCCCAGCATAAATAAGTAAAGCTTAAACCTCCGCCCCCAAATGCTTACGTAATATTTGAACGACTCCTGTCAATAAAAAAATGTACATGTTTCAAACACATATTGGTAACTGTGGGGCGTAGTATTAAAATTCGTTGTTTATTTTTTACTGTAAATACATATTTAAGTGTACAGTTAAATATGTATTTGAAGCATGTACATATTTTAATGTCAGGAATCGCTCAAATACCACGTCAGCATTCGGGGGCGAGAGAGGCCAAGCTTTTATTTATTTTTGTTGGGAGTCTACGTATTAGGGATAGAACATCTACTTAATGTTGCTTACTAGGAGGGGGGGGGGGCTATAATTTGACCAAAAACGCGCTGACGTAATATCTGAATGACACCTAATATATTTAGCTGTGACACGTAGTATCTATATTCGTTATATCCACTTTTTTCCTAAATACTTTGAAAAAAAATAATAAAGTCGTTTTAACCTATGGCTTCAAAGACTGCAAATTAAAACCTAATTTATTCCTGTAAAATCACCTGTTTTTGATAAGTTTTGTAAAAGTGAATATAACGATTTTGATACAACACTCCTCAACTTTAACTTCAATCTGGAATCTTATGCAGATAGTAAATATATACTTTCGGTATGGTTGATATATATTAAATATATTATGAAAAATCACCACAAACCATATCATGCTGGGTACCACAAAAAAAAAAATCCGATTGATTTATTTCCGTATTTTCTTGTCCCAGACAAATGTCGTGATGGTATCCTTAATTCAGGCATGTGCGTACTAATTTATAAGTAAAACAGAACAACACCTTTAAAATAATTAGCATCTATGTTTTAATAGTTAGTAAATTGTACACACGGTTGATTCAGTAAAAAAAAATAGTAGAAGTTATCTTTTTTTAAAAGCACGATGCTTCACGATTATTTTAAAAATTAGTTTAGAAAGTCAACAGTCCAACAGCAACTTAAAAAAAAAAAAAACAGCCAGAAAAGATAAAAGTTCACATTATACACATGTAAACAACTTCTGTGCTTTTTATATCACTTTTAGTGATACAATCTTCGGTACCAACGAAAGTCAAGGTGCAGCGTCCGTAATTGCCTTCTTCCATACACCCTGGAACAATAATAGATAGTATGTATTTACTATAAACTAAAACACATTAATCACATGAGTATAAAAGTGGTATCTTTTCTGAGGAAATTAACAGATTAAAAAGCATGTATAGCAACAAGCAGCCGTGACTCAATAGATAGATCGTTAAGTGTGTTAGCATTTGGAAGGTATACGATTCGAAACCGGAGCGGCTGCTGGCCATCCTGACCGGGGTTCTTTTAGGGTTTTCCTGGTCCCACCAGGCAAATGCTGGGATAGTACCTTCAACACAGGCCATGGCCTGACGTCTTGCGGCATCCTTTCCCCTTCCCTATTCCGGCTTGAGTCTGAGCTGCCCGAAGCCCATAATAATAATTACCATAATAGTAACAGCAAAGAATAATATATAGAGTAGTCGTAGTTCATTTGGTAGAGCGATGGCTTGACAATCGGATCGAAAACGATGTTAGCGACATTCCATTCTGACTGGCAGGGTTGCTTGTCATACCATGTAAATGCCGGAATAGTACCTACTGATTACTCCCTGACCGACATCTTCCAACATCCCCTGCTCCACCCTATATCCAATCCTCAACCTGAGCTGCCTTAAAGACATAAATATGTTCAGTTATTGAATATTTATAAATATATTTTACTAACACTAACAATGGGAACTTCATTTGATAGACGAGCACGTTTAGGTCTTGCTACCGGTAAGCCTGTGCAATTTTTATATATCGATCGGTATTTTCGATTGATCGATCGATATTTTGAAACTTGAAATATCAATATCGATAAAAACCTATATATCAAACGATTATCCGATTTTTATTTCCTACGATTTTTTGTTTTCGATTTCCAACGATTTTTATTTTGAACGATTTTTCGATATTCTATTCTCGATTTCCGATGATATTTTGATATGAACAATATTGCATGATGACATGGGAAACAGGCAGGTACAAAATCTGGAGTAAATAGATAATGCCAATTCCCAAATCTCTCCTCCACCCCCTTTGACCTACTGGAGCTTTCCCACGAGCTAACTCTGTTACATTACCGTAGACAAAACAGTACATAAAATGTGAACGCTGTTATCAGTCAGTGGTGGAAGGAAAGGGATTTCGCTCTGGTATTAGAAAAACACCATATCGTCGCAATATTCCCTGTTGTAGTTTCACCTTTGACCGACCAAGTCAGATACTTTTATCTTCTTTTTTTTTTTGTCACATTACTTTTTAGTTTCTACTTATAAATGCTTGCCTCATTGGTTTCATTTTTCAACAGCTCACGCAATTCAGAAACATAATGTAGGTTACAAAGTCAGTTTTTTTTTTCGTTTAGAGTTTTCTTTTAGGGCATTTCATAGCGAAGCTACAAGTATTTGAATTTAGGTCCCTAAATTTATTTTAAGGCTTTCAGGAAACTTTTGGCTCAGGCCAAATTGATGATGGGATGTGTTGGTAAGATGAAAAAAGTGGGAGGAAACGGGAGAACCTCTAATAAACCCATGGGAGAACCTCAAATAAACCCACACACAGGGTGTTTTTCCACCACAAAACTCACATGGTATGATCCGAGATCGAACTTATGACCCCACGCACCAGAGGTGAGCGCTCTACCACTGAGCCACACGAAACTATAAGAGAAGGGACCTTATAATCGCGCTGTCCGTATCCAGAAACTAAAACTCAAGAACTACGAATTGTACAGAGGCGCGATTATATATGGTAGTCACCAGGTCACCATCATTTCACGTTTTCGTCTTTTATTTAAAGATAAATGTAAACAAATAAAGTCCGTTATTATTATTTAGGTTTTTAAAGTTCAACAAACGAATTCAAATTTACTTATAATTACAATATATTTATTACAAACTTTATAATTGTAATATTCTTTTTTTTAAAGAACTAATATTAAGAATGTAACGGAGCCCCCAGGCCATGCCGAAGTCGCCAAATTGCGAAACCGCTGGGCATCGGAACGATTATGCTACGCATCTCCATGAGGTGCACTCGCTTTTTTGCTATGCTCGCTCCAGTGCTTCGCTTCTTTCTTAAAAAACGTGTAGTCGTTCAGTGGTTTAGCGATTGCAAGCGCCCTAGGCCCCCCAAAAGGTATTAGAAACCATTATTTTTTATGTATCCTGGCCCCCTTCCCCTCTCCCACAGTTGTTCCTTTACGGCATTACTTTCTATGGAATTTTATTCGTGATCATAAACTGGAGTTTGTATAAAAACATTCAATTTGCGAACATTTTCATGGTGAAATTTGTGTTCTACACGTAAAAGTACCTACGGAAATGCATCTGATAACTCATTTAGTTAATATAAAGTTTCACCTTCAAGGTTGATTTTACTGCTTAAATGTCGCTCAAATTACACCACTCGACTTATTCGGGACACAAATATGACAGAGTGCGAGTCTATGCGTGTTATTTTCGCTATCTATATGCTTCAAATAAGGTCCAAAAACATGTCCGAAGTCAAAACTCGCTGAACAGCAAAAGAGTTCTCTTGTAAGTTTTAGTTAAACACAATATCCGTGTATGTTTGGTCTTCCTTTGGAACTTACCTGGAGCAGGAGAATGGTAAATAATTGGAACAGTGACTAGAAGATGACAGAGAGTACAATTCTATGGATTGTTAGAAGGTAAGAAGTTCAATGTCTAAATTATTTTGACATCATTTTCGATAACCCATGATTGCATTCTGTCAAAGCTTACGAAACATAGTTTTGTGCCTAAAACAGCAAGTAAACTAAAAGTAAAATAATAAAAATGTTAGTGAAGTTGTTCAAATTAAAGCTAAATTGAACTTCGGTGTTCTATTCTGTACACTTACATGAAGATAAACAATACATTAAAACATATTTCCGTAACTACTGACGCATTAAGGCAGGCAATGATACGTATAGCTTTTACCATTCCCAGTACCCGGTGTAAAATTTACGTATGAAAGGTATACATTTTTTAAAAGCAAGACTTGCAATACTCTTGCAAGCAAGACCAAGACCAAGACTGGGCGAGCAAGACCAAGACCAGGGATGCGGATGCAAGACCAAGACCAAGACCGCTACGGTCTTGGTCTTGGTCTTGCTTTTGCTCATCACTACTTTCCAGCCTTTATTTATGGTTCGTTCATCAGATCGTAAGAAACGCCGCTGGTAAAAAGGTGGCAGTTGGCGAAGATTATCATACGGTGACAGGAAGAGTGCAACGAAAGAAAATTGAAATAAATTTCAAGTTTTACAAGCTTCCTCGCTTAACTTTTCGTTCCTACAAGCTTGAGTTAGGTTAGTTAACAACCAAGCCACTTACGTTGTTAGAACAAGCTTCTTTCATGCTTGTTTATCACGTTCAACACAATATCAAGTTTGTCAAGCTAAAAGCAAGTGACTGACAACCTTGTTTCAAGTTGAAATGCTATCTGGTATGTTATCAACCTAAACATGATCGGTTGCTTTTTATCTGCTTTAATTTAGGCGCTTGCATGCCATACAATCTGAATGCATATATGTATTGCAAAGTACCATGTAAAAAGTTGTATTCTCATTAAATTGAAAGTGGAAAGGTAAATCAAGGCATCTAGACGCAAATCTGAAGGGTCAGTTTCTCTCTACTTGCTTTCTTCTAGGCTGTAGTTTGCGTTAGAGTCTGAGTGCATATAGTGCAAAAATAACAAATAAAGTTGATTACAAGGTTACAAATGCTTCATTTTCCGAACGACTTTGAAGCCCAGAAATGAAAATTTCATTCTAAAAATATTAGCTGTATTGATGTTTGGAAAGTTTGTATACAGGGTCTGTCCGGAAAGTAGTCGGACTGAAATTTCGTAAATCCATTTATTGACAATTTTGACACATCGAGTTAATAGTTTTCAAAATATTCCCCTTCTGCATCAAGACAGCGTCTCCAGCGACTCTGCCAATCACTGAAGGCTCCCTGGAACGCAGAGACTGGAATGCTCTTCAGCTCCCTCGTTACGGCCTCTTGAATGGCCTGGACCGAGCCGTGGTGCCATCCTTTCGTGACCCGTTTCAGCCAGGGGAAAAGGAAGAAGTCTGGGGGAGCGATATCTGGGCTGTAGGGTGGGTGGGGAAGCTGTGTGATGCCATG
>JAGDQP010045987.1:0-15442 GCA_022664845.1 Lepisma saccharinum
TAAAGTAATTTCCTTGGTACTCATATCATCAGAAAGGCGAAGAATTTCCATTAAAAAAAGAGCGAGGAGAATTACTTCCTTGCGTGTGTCCATTGCCACTACGTCAATAAAACTGGTTACACAGCAACCCTGTTCGCAAAGATTTCCCGCGCAGGCAATGCCCGCGTTGATGTGAAAGGATCAGCGAGAGCGAGGAAAGCGCGGGAGAACTCGCTCTCGCGCGTATGTGAAAGCGCCCTTCGGCTCTAAAAGTACGTACTCTACCAGAGATGTCACTGAAAACCAACAACAGGCAGCTGCTTTTAAACAATTGTGTGAAGAAGAAAGATAATATTGCAACAACTGTGGAAAATGGGTAGGATAATAATGGACAGATTTGAAGGAATTAGTTGAATTGAATTTTATTTATCACTTTTAGTCATCTTTGGCTCAGGCCGTTGAAAGGATTGAGTGTTACAAAAGTACCCACTTTCAACTGAGATATCTGGGCGCGTCCTAGATTAACCACTTATTTCTCACCTAGAAACAAGATCATGCTTTCTTAATAAGTGAACTCTGAACCATTGCGCTCAATGCACCCCGTTTGGAGTTTGAACCCACACAGGAGACAGGCGTTTCAAGCATATGAATAAGCGGCGGTACGAAAGACATTTTTATTGAGTTATCACTTCTTGATACTGAGTTCTATAACTACTATTCTGTTTACTTGCTATAACTTAGTCTTGTCTTTATTTTCCAACAATTTTGGAAGCTCGAAACCCACGAGAGTTAAAAGTAGACCGGAGTCTTAACGTCCAGTGGCAGACTTCGTCCTCACAGGGCAAAGGTGTTCACTTTCCTGAAATCTTACTCTCAGGTTTCAATGTCGTTCTCACCCTCACACACTCTCATTTTCGCATCTTCGCTTAGACCTCACCCTCAAGCGGTGAGGAGATTGAACACCTATGTCAAAGGGTGATAAGTGAGTATCAGCCAAGCTGTAACGTGAGGGGTTAGGGTCAGGCTTTCGTTCAGAAAATTTGCCCCGGGGGGGCATTTCAGAGAACCGGGAGGGAGTTACATGTACAATTAAAATTACAATAGTAGGATATTACAATTGTATTACAATTGTATAATAAACTACAATTTTGCCCGGGGGCGGTACATTCTTAAACCGTTTATACACTTTTTATTCTTTCCTTGGGAGAAAATACTATATACTTTTCAAGTGACAGCACCGATCTGGCATTCGCCTGATGGCTGAGGAAAACCCTGGGAATATTCTTAACCAGAAAAACTGTTTCCAGGACCCACTTCCCCACAACTCTTAGGCGCAAACAAATCCGCTGAACATTCACGCGTGACACGTACTATTTTTAGCAAAAGAATGAGCACCTAGTATCCTCATGCTTAAAAGACTGCGGAAATACGGGAATTAGGATGTGGCTTAATTTGTCTTTTGATCTGCATAAAATTCCTCAACATAAATACCACACATTTTTTTTTTTAACTAGCAAAAAGAGAACCGCAGGGAAGAGGTTAGCAGATCTCATTTCCGGAAGTGGTTATAATTTTCGTTCCTACTTCCGTTGCCCCTTTTTGCGACACACTTGGTCTCGCGGTGAATGTGAAACGACAAATTGACTTGTCAACAAATACCACATGATTCCCAGCCTCCCTTCTATCGCCCCCCTCGCCCCTCATACACGAGTACAAGGAACAGACAAGTAAAGTCTGTGAAAAATTTCTTCCGAGAATTGTTTAAAGCACCATGCCAACTGCACTTCTAAAAAGAAGAAAAATGTTACGTGCTAATCTACTCTGCAAACAGATGAGTAACCATTAAAACTTACGTCTTTCTTCAAAGCATCCAGGATGAGATTTTTTAGTTCATTCAGACAGTTGTTGATTCTGGCGCGCCTTCTTTTCTCCATGATTGGCTTGTTACTCTGAAAAAAAATAATAGAAAAATTGCAAATTATTAACTGTGATTGGCCACAAGCATCAGGGCAAAGACAAAATACTTTGACGATTAGTGATTTTTAAGTGGGAAACATTTTGTGATATTTGGGTAGTCTAATGCATATAGCTAAAGTATCATCAATTGAAGGATTCAGTGAGAGACTTGGCTAATTCCCCCCTTCCCTCCCCGGTCCAAATTGAGCTTTTGATGGAATAGTATATTGTCTAGTTCTGAGTTCTGTAGCCGCGAGGGAGAAGTCGCAGCGTGATCATGGGTGGGAGAACACTTTTAATAGCCAATGCGAGGTAGGTAGTTAAAGCGTGAGTTCACACTGATTGCTTGTGCACTTCCCATTTCACCCTGCGCGCTAGCCCAGACGCCCTCTCAGAGGTTTACAGAGCTCGGAACTGCACAAAACTATTTGCCATCTACCGACTATTACCCGAATCACTAGTTGGTGTGGCTTGGCCGTGGAGTGTGGAATAAGCCAAAGTATTAAGACGGTTGAGGATTAGCCTACAGGTCAATTCACATATTCCCTCTTTTCTCAGAAAGTTAAAATTGTGGGTTAGCCTAGACTTTCGCAAAAGCCTTCAATTCGAATCTCCGCAGTTAATGTTCTACGGAGTGGGAGGGGAAAGGATTTGCTGGGAATTCCCATTTGGACCTACACTGCAAAGACACGCTGTGTTAATTCAACACTTTTCGGTATCCCATGGTGACCACCACTGCTTTATATTAAATCAACACAACCAACGATGTTGATTTAACACAAAAAAGTGGTGGTCATCGTGGGACATCGAAGTGCTGAATTCACACAGCCACTTTTGGAAATACATTATGGGTAGCAGCAGCCGTTGAGTTTATAACAGACGAGGTAGTGTCATCGATAGAGTGCACTGCACGCCTTGTGATTGGGAAGACCCGGGTTTGATTCCCAGTGCCAGTTACATAGAAATTTTCCTAGATTCCCTCGGTCACGGCAAATGCTGGGACGGTACGTTGAATAAGCCCACGGCCAAATCCTTCCCCTTGTTGTTAAATAGTTTCAAAGACTGGTACCGGAAACCGTAGAAGAGCTTCTCATTCACAGCAAATCCCATCGCCTTGCTTTCCCGTCTCGCCACGCGAAGATGATCGGCTGAGATTCGTGGTTGTATAAAAGATGGAGTTTTGAGCCACGGCAAATGAAAATTTTGAAGTACTGCTACAACTGCTCTGCTTTTTTTTATATTTTTTTTTTTTTTTTTTGGATAAAGGGCCAAGGCCTTTATGCAAATTCCTCATACTATTCAGGGCCACTTTCGTTGTTTTTCTCGATTACTCAGAAACTAAAATCAACTTTATCTAAAACAAAATAAGAATTCTATTATTATTTCATGCGCTATCACTGATCGGTTATCACCTTTTTGTGAAGGATATTTAGATTAATAAAACATTAATTAGATAATTACGGTACTATTTAATTAGACAAATTACTTTTCACAAAGCAATAACTAATTGTTCATCTCGATAAAGCTATTTTTAGCTTTTAAGTAAATCAAGAAGAAAAAAAGGTCTGAAAGGTGCATACTCTTAATACAGCGAAAATAATGAAAAGATCCAGGGGCGTATCAGCCCCCCACGAAATTCAGATTTTTGGTGAAATTAGTATAATTTTTTTATGTACATTTCACGCTCAGACACACCTCGGACCCTCTCGAAACTAACTTCTGGGTACGTCCCTGCAAAGACCCGTAAATTACTATGCAATGCTCGAGGTAGTTACAGTAAGTTAATGAACCAATTAATCTACGTGTCATGGATGAAATAATAAAAGTGAATTCTCGTGTTCTCCATTTCTATCGTGCCACCTGGTGTCAATCCAGCCGAACTACGAGTGAAATAAAATTAGTCTGCAAAGAATATATTTGCATTCGATTTAGAAACCTAGAAAATCACAGTGTGCGAGCTGAGCATTTGGTACTTCACAACAGATTAAAAGCGTAGACATTGAGCTTCTTACTAGCTACTTGACTTCTAGTTCGACTAAACTGACACTACCAGGTAGCATGAAATAGATGGAAACATAGGAATTCGTTATACTTATTTTATCTACGGCTTGTAGACTGAGGTCATGGATTAAAATATTTTGTGAAACTGGCTCTTATTTTGTTGTGGGTAGGTCAGTTGGTCAAGTCATAAGCTATCACCAAGGTTCCGTCCCCACTCCCGCCACAATTTATTCTTTTTTGGGGGTATCAGAACCGCTTACCAGTATACTTTTTGCGGCAAAAATTAACTTGTTCACATCGTTGCACACTCGAAATGCAGGGTAAAATGTACAAGAAATGTACTCCTTTTTTAATTTTACAGTGAGTTGGGTACATTGACGAAGTATTGGTGCGCGAAAGAGAGAATATGGGGAAAACAGCAATATGGGAGACAATGAAGAGAGATCGAAACCGGTTTGAATTGTTTGAATGTGTCACAAAGGCTGAGGAGGAAACAAATGTCTGAACTTCACAAAATGTATGAGTACAGTACAGACAAAAGTTTTCGCTATACTCTGTCCGCTGCAGAAGGAAAGTCAATGTAGCCGGACCATGGTTCTATCAAGGTACCATCCCGGCAATTGTCAGGTGTTTTCTTCAGGGGATGATAGATGTTATTATCCCCCTCCCCCTAAAAAAACACGAAAATATAAACAAAATGTTGTCAAGGATTAGAAATAACTACAAAAACCTACATCCGAAAATGTAAAAATACCCTGTTTGCCCGGAAAGTATTCTCTGAAAGAAACCCAAAGCGGGTGACCTTCGCTACTAGGTCAACGAGAGCTGGTTGGAAGGCTAGAATCATCCGAGAGGACTGAACTTTTATACACACTTCTCAGTTATCTTATCTAATCTAGCATCTAATAAGACACATGACAATAAGGAGGTGAAGGATGCTTCGAGATTCTGCCCGGGAACAGGTATATTCAGCAAAGGGTTCCTGGGCAAGACGAACCGATTGTGGTTTGCCACACTATCGGAGAAAGCCGTTCTGAGGACAGTGTTCACAACAGTTTACACTTGAATTCCATACCAATTCGATGTGTTTTACCACAAGAATGGAAGATGTGCCCTCCGAACAAATCCAGTTTAGGGTAAACACAATGAAAGTAGTCTAACTTCACCTAATACAATGGAATCTTAATGTAAACTAACCTTAACCAACTGTATCTTAACATATTCTAATGAATTTGATCGGAAAATCAGAAAAACAAATTATCAAATCGAATAAAAAGTTCAACTGAGACATGGTTAGTTTACCCTAATCTTGAATAGAACGCCCTAACTAATCATATTTATTATACCAAGCAAAACAAAAAGGGTTTAAAGTTCACCTGTCATCTCAATAGCATTACTTTTTCATAACTGAAACCTTAACAAACCTTTCAGCACACAACACTTATTTAACGAGATTATTGTTGATAATTAAATTACACATATTCTTTCAGTATGTTTATATATTAACACAAAATATTATCCTATATGCCAGTAACACCTGATGGACAATTGTTCATAAACAATTACACACTATGTAACTAAATAAATTAGTAGAAGCACTTACCCGTCGGTTTTCACAGGTTTTCCTGTGTATTGGAGATGTTGTATTGTTGCTGTCCGATGCCATGATCGGTGATGGTGTAGTACACATCGGTAGTAATGATTGCACACGACTACACAGCCCAGGTTTGTAAACTCGGAACAACAACAGTTTAGGAATGCAAACCAAAACAAATGGTCACTTTACATTAAAAGAAAAAAAGTGTGTTTGTGGTTCACCGTATTGCACGTGGGAAAAAAATAAGAGGAGGGGGGAGGCAAAAATAAAATTCCAAAGCGAAGGAAAAAGCGAGGTAAAAACGCTTCTCTCGCTCACTCCTCCGTTCGTCTTCCGGAATGTGATCGACACACGACTCACCCACCTCCGTCCACGGTCACCGGTGCAAAACTGCGGCGGCCGCAATGAAAACGCGCTAGTCCTGTCTCTCTCAACCAGCTGAGTGGCAGGGTTGCCAACTACTGATGTAAAACAAGGGAATGTTATGTAATATTTTATCGGTCTTACTAAAGAAAGTTAGGCAAGCATTCCTTGAAGGATTGATTGTCTTGAAACTAGGAGGGAGAATACTTTAGTTAGCAATTCAGAAAACTTCTTTTTTTTTTATGAAAAATATTTAAGCTTCATTCTCTTTTCTATTAAAGAAAAGTCGATGATTAAACTTTTATTATGTAACCCAAAGTGTTTTTTTTTTTAATGTGTTGATTTGTTATAAGCACAGGCGACGTGTTTTGTTCGAAACGAGAGAGAGACTTATACCATTTGAAGAAGATACTTCCAGACATTTTGCAAATAACACTCAAGGACAACCATTCCGAGACAGACAGACACACACACTCACAGAGAGAGAGAGAGAGAGAGAGACAGAAGTGATAGCCCGTATACCATACAATTTAGAACAGTAATCTTGCCAATACTCATAAAATGTCGCAGAACATTTGGGCCAAATATAAATATTCCTACGGTATAGCTACCTCTAAGAATATTTATTAAACGGATGTTCTAAACTGAAATATCCGGAATATTCCTTGAATAATCTGAAAATTCTTAAAGAACAAATGTTCTAAACATATTAGTAGAATACCCTTGAAATATCCGCAACATATGTACTCATACCGGGCAGTCAGGTGCCCGCAGAATGTTATGCGCATATATCAGGGATATCCTGTGCTAACACCTAAACCTTTTTCATACCGCAACCCCTTTTAACTATGTATTCTGGCCGGCGACCTCCCCCCCCCCTAGTTCCTTTCTTGTTTTTTATAAGCTGTTTCGTTTCACTTTGTGTGTGTTGAAAACTTCAGTAGGCTATTTAATACACACACACACACACACAGACCCCTCGAGAACCCCTTGAACACAACACTAGGACCCCCTGGGAGTGGCGACCCTCACGTTGAGAAACACTGACCTAACAGATATTCCAATATGTGCCTAAGGGATATTCCAATCCCAAATGAAATCGTAGCATGTCTGTTTTATGGATAGTATGTTGCCCTCCTTAGTCCCTGCTATAGGTCACAATCTCGAACTTTGCAGCTTTTTGCACTTATGTTCCTGTGGGCTTTCTTCAAGTTCATTAGGAGAATGACGATAGCGCATATGAAAAACAAAAAAGGATCGCTTATATTATTTGAATATGAATGTACCTAATCCAAGAATAGCGCGACGTTGGAGAAGGGGTTGCTTTCAAGAACTGATGGTACTTGGATCATAATAAAGTTTTGCGTCAATTGTAAACGTATCTTCGAAACCGTAACTGACAGTACCTGAGCAGTGCGCTGTTCATTTCCGATACAATTACCCATCCCGTTTCTTCACATTTGAAATATCGGTACCGACCATACAACAATCCGTGAAGCTTATTTTGTCCATATCCGAATTCGTATAAATAAACTTAAACAGACTGGTAACTTGCCGGTATCGCGAACTGAAGAATATTCATATATGTACTTGTTTTCAGTTCAGGTAGACACACCACTTTGGTCAGTCTAATAATAACAACTGCACAGTATGCAGCGTTAATTATATTGTATGTGTTTACTGCTATAGACTGTAACTAGGCTATATCTACTTCTCTTTGAAGATCTTCAAATTATTAGCACTGCTATAGTATCCCGTCTAGAATGATTACGCCTACTTGTTACATATACAACACCGTGAATCAAACAGATGTTCATTAGAGCATTAATTTGAAAATCCTCCTCCACAACATCAATTTTAAAACCACAAGAAATCGCCACTTTATTTACAGGACAATTTAAGACAATGTTATTGAGGCTGGCAAAACTGTTCACGGATGCTTATAGTCAACATTCCGTGGAATCAGTGTGTGGACCTTCGGGGGCCGTGAGAAACCAGGGAGGCAGCCGGTTCCCATGCTGCATCAACCAATCAGATTAAAGAGCGTATGTCGTGGCATGCGCCACCCTCGCCCTCATTGGCCATGCTCGCATTCCGATGGGATACTGTGTCCCCCACCCTCCGGCGCATTTTCTCTCTCACTCTTTCTCTCTCCCACAACACTGCATGTCCCTGCGACCGTGACAACAACTATCACGCTTGCACGTGCCACTACTTTTCTTCGGAGTCCGGCTTCGGGAGTGTGGGAAAACTCCACCTCTCGCAAGCCGACTGTCAATCACAATGGGGCTCATGAGTAATCTGCGGAGAAATTGGAGTCCGGTCTTGCATTTAATGACCACAGAAAATAAGGTCGAAAGTCACCAGAAGTGAAATACAGCCACGCACACGCACACACAAACAGAACGCATCATCACATAGAGAACACCCAAGGCGAACGCAGCTCATTCACATACAGTACGTAATTACACCAGAGAAACAGATTATGTGATGACTTTTTTTATTCAGTAATGATTCTGTAATGCATTTTCTTTTGGAATGCTCTCGCCAGCAAATTAGCGTGTGAGGACTGATTTACTGTATCTTCGGTCCTGAGCTCAATTGCAGAAAGGAATGAGAACAGTTGGCTAGTTTCGAATTAAAAATAGTGACTTCGTTTAAGGTAAACTAAAAAGTATCGGGCGATAGGAACCGATGCAGTGACTTTGCATCACCCAAAGGAATATCTGACAGGCTCAGGTACTGCATGGGCTCTGTGCAAACAAAGTTTCAGAAGTTCGATCTTGAGAACTACAGAATGTATTTAAGTGTACTTTGTACATTAGTAATGTACTGTTATTTAAGTTGTCATTAACGAATATAACATGACTAAAAAGAAAAGTTCTTATTTATTTTTTATTTATTTTTTTCGATCTATTTCGATGTTCGAATACTTTTTTCTTACCCTACATATTGTAAGTTGATGTTTTGTCACCGAAATTCTCAAGTGTCCTGCAACCAGAGAAACGATCGTTGCGGGTTAGTATTACTGTAGAATAAAGTTCTTATTAAAATAAAATTAAAACATGCTTTTAAAATGCATAAATATATAGAAATATATGAAAGTAAAAATGGAATATTGTCTTGTCACCCGGCTTACGTCGTTGTGCAAAATTTCATCATTGTACACGTCGTTTGCATGATTTGAGGACTCGGTAGAATGTTGTGACTTATAGAAGAGCCTGTAAAAATTGCAGCTTTTGATAAATTCTCTTAATCCTATTATCACTTAAATTTATTTCTGTCAAATATTATTTGGTAAATTTTGAAGCATATTCTACGAATTCTGTATTTGCCTCATCGTTGCATGTCATTTTGGCCATTTTCTCATATACGTAATACGATCATATCAATCCGGCCTCTAGATTTAAAAAAAGAAAAGCACCTTAGGTGTATGAAACCCAATTAACACCTCTGTAGTAAGGGTTGTCGATCATTTAAGGGTAACTTCCATACTGTTCTAAATCGTACAACGCCTAAGCTCGTCAACCCCGTCTCTGGGGTCACTCTTCCAATGACAAAGGTATGGAAGGTAACCCCCACATAGCACAGGTATCCCATTTAGATCCGCAACAGGCATATAATATTCCAGAACATTTGGAATCAAATTAGGATATTCCTAGGATATGTTCCTAAGAATATTAATACGATATTGCAATGGAATTTGTGTATAGTATTCAAACTATGCGTCGTGGGTGCACTGCTGGACAAGCGCTGAGGTACTATCGCAAACGGAGAGACGTGTTAAAGGCCACACACAATTTGAGGTAGTACTAATTCCATAGAGGAAAAAACAATGATATTTCACTTCCTCCTCGAAAGATTGTATCAAACAAAGCAAAAGGAAAGACATCCCTCTCACTAGCACAGTGAGACAATGAAGTGCTTATGGAGAACTAAAGGCTTGACGCCAGATCCGGTTAGTTACCATAGCAACGGCCGAGGCCGAGTCTAAACAAACAGTAAGTTTGGTAGCAGAAAGGCAGAAAATCAGTTGTGGAAGTAATGGGTGTTAATATTTTTCAAACTGTTGATTACGTAGGTGACAAGCGAAAACTGACTGAAAGAGTAGAAAATGCGGTGGAGTCCAAACATGTACGTTTGCTTACGTATGACCGAGATTTGATGCACATACGAGAGAAAGTGCAAGAAAGGACATATCAACAGTAAATATAATAAGCTGAGGTGAGTAGCTCAGGTGAGTTTTTTATTCTGGTAATTTATGTTTTTATGAAACACATACAAAAGTACTATTAACTTTCGAAATCGTGATTTATGCTATATCTTGTATACTTTACCTACTTTGTCAATTTGCGCAGCTATACATAGGGTACAAGGATTTCGTTTTAGCACTCGTATATATCTTCTTGAGTGTGTATCGTTAACTATAACGGGATTAGCAACTTCAGTTTAAGCTTCTTAGATATAATTATCACCTTTTTTAAAAAAAATCAAGAATTCATCAATCAACGATGAATTATCCTCATAATCATAACAACATATTACAAAATTGCGTTAAATGTTATTGCGAGAAAATTGTTTACTTACGTAATTGTCTCCTTCCACTTCCTCTTCTGGTTTCAATCCTTTGGAAACAGAAAAAAAGCAATACGTCTCTCTTTCATTGTAATGATGACAATCTGGCACAAAGTACAAAACCATAACGAGTTGTTGAATATCGAACACTACAAACCTACTGCTGAACACCCGCTTGTTTAGACTGTAATATGGCGGGTTACCATGGCGACCTGCCGGATCTGACGTAAGACTTTAGTCCTCCATTATGCTTACGATATGTTCAAGAGTAATAATACGTCTAGTAAGATAGTATTATAATACTATATATCATTGCTTTGATCTGAAGGGAAAGATGTTCAAGGAGCCATAGAAGATTTGCTATAGCAAAATAGAGCCACAGTGTCACAAAATTTAAGAACTCCTGCTGTAGTTACTCACAAGAGAAATTTCTACACTGGCCCAATAAGACCCATATGTCAAATAGTTCAGGATTTGATTTAAGGGGAACCAATAGGTTGGACAGTCAAATGTCTATTACGTAGATGGCATGACAATCTTCTGCGTGTGACACGAATCCTAAAAAAAACAAAACATTATTCTAGATTAGGTATTGGACAGCCTTACTGTTTTTGTATGGAAAGTTTTAGAGGCTGAGAGCAAGAAGGTCATGCAATGTTGCCAACTGAACGTAATTTTTAAAGCAATCTCTTATTATTGCAAGCAACACTTTTCCATGAAAGAGATAGTGTTTGTTTCACTGATAGAATTCATTCTAAATATGTAAAAGAAAACTTAGTGCTAATTAAAAATGTTCAGTTGGCAACACTGCATGACGTATGACACTACAGTGTCAGGCTGTACTTAGCCTATATATATATATATATATCTTGACTAGAAAGTCACAGAAGATATTGGAGTAGATGTTGTTGTCAGCACTGTATACTAATTTCTTGTTGAGGGCAGAATCTTTTCTTTAACCCAAATACTGAAATTATCATTACTATAACGTCATATAGGTGGTTCCCGGATCAAGTCCCACCCTTTTGTGTAGGTCTGCTACTTCCAGATGGACATAGCCTATGTGAATCAACCAAATATCCTTCTATTGACGTCATATTATTCTCAGGCTGCAAACATGCAACCATGCTTTGGGAAAACACATGTTATTTTATTTTCCTTCTTTCACTTAATTTCCAGGAAGATTATGACTTATTTTGCGTTTCAAGTTCCGGCTGCGAATCACTAACATTGTCTCTAAAAGCAGGATGGGTTTAGAGAGAGAGAGAAGATCCATTGTATGATTAAACTTGTGCCGACTGACGGGCGCGTGTGTGTGAATCTAAATAGAAAAAAAGAAACGGGAAGAATGTGTGTGAGTGTGTGACAAATCTATGGCGTTCCGACGCAAGTCAGCGAACCGAAAACCGGAAATGTTCATTAATGATTGCATTGTCCATGTCTCTCCCCTCCCGCCATTTTACATTGTCATGTTACATTGCCCTTTAGCATTTAAATCGAAAATTGCAACACGATTCCCACAAATGCTGTCCTTTTTATAAGGGCGAGTGGAATTGTGTGGAATTAAATGGGTAAAATTGTTTAGAATATTATATGAGAGAAACAGCACTAAAATGGCATATCTTTGTTCCATATTTAGGAATATGTAATAAAAAAATATTAAATATTGTAGTGTGGAATTTGTCCAATCGTTTCCATAACATACAATACTCATCAGATTTATATTTTAATAACTATAATTTTATTATTTACTCAGTCTCACGTATTATTTCTAAGGAATGGCTACCAACATAAATTCGTGCTGTTAAAGTCATTTTCGTAACGATTGTTAAATGTGTAAAATTTCGAAAAGAAGAAAAAGAAAAGAGATAAACAGAAATAAAACAAGTGAGGGCTTCAATCTATTAACAATCGCAAAGACACACATTTCACGCATTTTTATAACATAGGTTGGCAACACTGACTACTGGAGCGCATAGATACTGAAAGCCCCACAATATGTTTCTATTGCGTTGAATAATGTATATGTCACGTTTATTGTTTCTACTTATAACGTAATGGAAACAATTATAGAAAATAGGTTGGTAACACTGGTAAGTGGGTTCATTGGGGACTTAACTACCCACAGTATTGTGTGGAATAATTGTGTACCAAATTTGGCGCAGATATGTCTAACAGGATGGAAGCATTTTGATTAACAAAGGAATGGAACATAGATATGGGAGGAAATTCTGTCACATAGTTATAAAATTCGTCTAGAAAGCTTGCAATATGACAGTAGGCCTACAAATTAAATGAAGAAAAATAAACCCCTTTCAACTCTTCCCAGATCGCGCACAGAAAATGTTTCCTTTTTCTGTTATAAATTAAGTCCAGAAGCCAGTGCTGGATTAAGCTACTTGGGAGCCCTGGGCTAAAGACTCTGTTAGGGCCCCTGTAAACTATCTTTTATAGTCGTAAAATTAACTTTTTTACCTTTGGCAGGGCCCCTCAATGAGTGCAGCCCCTTTAGCGCCTACTTTAATCCAGCTCTGCCAGAAGCCAATGACATTGACGAATAAAGAAAAGTTCGAGGTAATATTTTATATATAACCTGAAATATATGTGATACAAAACTTTCACGTTTAGTACAAAGAAACTTTGGACCTTTATGTGCCCATCTTCAAAATATGACAATTTTGTGGCACATATTTCGGATTATGTATAAAAGATTACGTTGAACTTTATATTTTATTCGTCAATGTTACTTGTAATCGTTGGCATCTAAAGTCGACAAATATGTAATGCTAGATGCAAACTCGAACACATACTTCAACATCATCAAACAAATTTACTTCTTGCAAAGTCCACTCTTTCATACTCTTATACTCTCTTTCATTCTCTCTTGCATTGGTATCATACTCCCCATCCAAAAAAAATATAAAAAAAATGACATTTATGTTAGATTGTGTATTTTACTTTTAAAAAAAATATACATTGCATCTGCTAGAATCTAAAAATACAATAAAGGTAATATATTTTTAGAAAACATTGCTATTCTCTCTTTTATTAAGCGCGAAACGCATTTTGCTTTGTCGCTCGGTAGGTTGCAAGCTGGGTTTGTATTTGCATTTATGTTAATGTTAAAAATCTAATTATAGACATCACTTTCTTTTGACGTCAGTAGCTACGTACACAGTTGGAATAATTCCACCAGCTTATTGTTAGGCAAAATGTCTTATCATTCTCGTGAATTTTAAGTTCTCCTTCTCCTCTCTCTCCCTCTGATACATACACACTCTGAGAAGGGGGAGGGATTATATGTTCTAATTACTGACCGGACTGTGACCTTGCAACTTAACCCTAGCTCTTTATAATACAGAAGACAGGGTGACAGGTCGTGGGAACGAAATCTTACAGACAATCTTATTACAGGAAGTATAGAAGGTCACTGTCAAGGTGGATTCCTAATACTGCAAGTATCGGCTATAGAAAATAAAAGAATAAAAATGTATATATAAAGGAAGTGAAGGAAAAAAAATAAGTAAACGTTGTTATTGCCTGTGATGAAATTTAATAAGATGCTGTATTCCATTGACCTTGATTTTCCATATCCTTCACTCTTTGAGACTTTTACTACGCATTTTGTAATAAATTTGTTTCATTGTATTGTACAGTATTTCTTAGTCATGTATTAATGTGGCTTCATATCATACCACAACCGAATAACACAGCTTCACATCATCGAAGTGCGATATTTTTCCAATATCAAACTAAAATATCGAACCAAAATATCGAGTTCAATAATGAACCGAAATGACAATCTTCATACCAAACTTAATATTTGATATGCAGATTTTGATATGAACTTATCAAATTCAGTATCGAACACAAATATCGAATCGAAATATCAAACTAAGATATCGAATTCAATATCAAACCGGGATATTGAATTTAATATCAAACTAAAATAGAAACGAACAAAAATATCCAATCGAAATATCGAATTGAAATATAGAATTTAATATGGAACTCAATATCGAACATGTGTATAGAACTCAATATCAAATCATATGTGAAACCTAAATATCAGACTCAATATCGAATCGAAGTATCAAACTCAATATCGAATTTATTATCGAAACATCAAACTGAAATATTAACTTTAATATTGAAATATCGAATTAAATATCGAAGCATAGAAGTACCAATATATCGAAAAGCAAAGAGCCAATATGTTTCGATATTTTTAATATCGATTCGATGTAATGAAAATTGGTACATCCTTAGCTTTAAATTCATTGTATGGTTTCCTTATTTTTTTCATGTGTCTTGTGTACATTCAAATTCATAGAAAATGTTCAATATCAAAAAAGTTGCAGAGGATGGCAACAATGAACGAATATACGTTGTTCGTGTACACGCAATATTTCTCTTTTTCAAATTGCTTTGTTACTTGCCTCAGTGTTGCCAAATTCTTTAACGTTTTGAACTTAAATATAATTTTCATTGCACGATTTCTGATCTCTATGAGTGTACCTTTGGCATCTTAGGTATTCATTTTCGTTAAACTTTTCTCGCTCACATCCTCGTCTTGGCTTGTCGAAATCCTCAGCCTCACGTTTCGGCTTTGCTATCACCATTATATCTTCGCCTGTTCCTCATCCTTAAAAAATAAACCTAATGTTTCAACTTGGCCATGCACTCTCACATTTCAGCATGGTCCTCACTCTCACTCTCTTTCACACATTGCAATTTGGTCCTTATCCTCACTCACTCTTAGTCACATTGTAATTTGCTCCCACTCAAATCTCACCCTAACTAACTCGATTTTGCACTCACGTTGCAACTTGGGCCTCATTATTGCTCACTCTAATACTCACGTTCCAACTTGGGTCTTACTCCTACCCACTCTAACACTCACCTTCCATGTTTCACTCTTACTCACTCTAACACTCACCTTCCATGTTTCACTCTTACTCACTCTAACAC
>JAGDQP010045989.1:0-15442 GCA_022664845.1 Lepisma saccharinum
TTGTCATTTCAGTGAAGTCTCGATCTTCCCAACGGTCTCTTTCCTTCCGGAATATCAACGACTACAGAGAATGAAATACAATATTCATTTCTTTCTAACCGAACCACAGGGTTTGCCTATCCTAGTTGCCTAATGAAGCTAATCGTCTAAGTCTGTGGAGCCTTCTCCGTTGAACTATTCCCATGTATCATTCTCAGAACTTTATTTTCAAGCACTTAGAACGTATGTTTATATCTTCCAAATTTCATGACCGTAAACAATTACCTTTATAATAACTGTTCCGCATGTATTGAGTTCTAACTTCCTTGATATTAAACGTGAGGTTAGAAGCTTCTGGGCGGATTAGAAACATGCGTTGCCCAATACTAACCTAATTTTTATAAAATAAAATCAATAACATTAGATTTGGATTTTTTTGTTTTTGTTTATCTTAGTAACAGAATAATTTTCGAAAATTGGGCACCATCCGAATCTTTATATTTTCTTGGATTTGGATTTGAAAGTTTTCAGTTTATCCAGAAATATCTTCCAAGGAGGAAAATTGGTCTGGTGTTGATTATCACACATCGTTAAGAATTAACTGTTTTACTACAATAGTCCAGGCAAATTAACTCGTATCTAGCGTGTAAAAGGAAAAAAATACTACAAAGCTAATTTCTTCTGGAAAGTGTTAATGGAACATCTCTAACTTCCTAGAGAAAAATGCACGAAAATCCCACGTGGGAAACATGACAAAAATTCCTTATCTTGGGATTTTCTAAACAAATATGTATTTCTTCCGAATATTTTGTCGGTTGAACAAGGAAATTCAAAATGGCGGATGTTTGAGAGATTTTTGGCACATTTCTCCAAAGGGTTTTCAAGTGATTTTTCTGTGGTAGGTCAGGACGTCCCCTTAACATTATTTAGAAGAAAATAGCTTTCTAGTATTTTTTTCATTCTATAACCCTAATTTGCCTGTACTCTAAACAAACCACTAAAATTTGTTTAAGAAAACGCAAATGTCTTTCTACACGACGGCTTTCTGTCTTTCCTTTAACTTAATAGCCTCAGTTGCTCTAATATTGCTCTAACAAATGAACCTGCAAGTTGAAAAGTTAACGCAACGACAGGAAACCCTCGTTGCGATAGACACAGCCTAACTTAAATATGAAGGAAACTATAAATGGTTTATCGAAAGCAATTGCATAATTCGAGGCAGTTACTCATCTTCAGTAGTAGAATGAAAGTACATTCACAAGTGTGAATAAGCTGCTAAGGTGGCAGACGCCAACATCAAAGACAATAGACAAACGTGTTGTAGGCCAGCTCTGATCCGCACAATCAACACTACACACTACGTAGCACAAACAGACGGTTCCTTAAACCTGCGTGTCACTAATCACCGTCAATTTCCGTGACTAAAAAACCTGATGCCCCAGTTCTCGCACACGCGCAGCTGCACAACACTGTCTTTGATGCAGGTTTCCGTGTTGCCGTGATCCATGTCCTGCCAACCTTAAACACATCCAAACAGCGCCTTTAAGAAGGAGCCTTCATTCAGGGCTTGAGAGCAAAACTGAAACCGGGTCTAAAAATGTAATAACATTTTATCCCATTCTTCTACCATCCACGTTCCCCTTACTTCGCATCTAACTAATCTTCTTAAACGCCTTAGCCATTATTATGCCCATGGTACCCTTTATCTTGATAATATAATAATTTCCGCTGTCTCGGATTGCTTTTTCTTTCGTGACTACTTTTCTTCATTCTGATTGACTCTACACCCATCTTACATTTTAACACATGAAACCCTGCATTAGTCGTTTCGCAAAAAAATTGTCTATTGTCTTTGACGTGGACGTGATCCGTCCTGGATTCCTTATCTCGGCAGTTATTACAACACGGTACACTACTAAAGATGAGGAACTAAATCGTAACGCATAGTTACTTTTGATATTGTTTTGTATTAATAATTTACATGAGTGTACTAAAAATAAAGTTCTTACACTTTCTAATTCAATTTTACCTTTTCTACTGCCTGTTCTTGCACCTCATATACACAAAGGATAAAATAAGAATGTTGAGGACACACCACAAAAGCAGAAATCGTCGAAAATATGTTTATATCAAAGACAGAAAAGAGTAGCTGCCACACTGAAAGCTCTTTAACAGAGAACCCAAATCGTCACGGCGGGAAAATAACTTAAGTAGACGAAAGAAAACTGAGAAATGCGACAGGAGTGAGCAGCAAGTTAGGTAACGGAAGTTTTTCTTAAAGACAGTGGGAGATCCTTAGCCCCGTCCCCCTCCAAGGAAAATTCTTTTGGTTTTTT
The DNA here is from genome assembly GCA_022664845.1 of Lepisma saccharinum. NCBI lineage: Eukaryota > Metazoa > Arthropoda > Insecta > Zygentoma > Lepismatidae > Lepisma > Lepisma saccharinum. The sequence continues at coordinate 2,316 of JAGDQP010045989.1, forward strand.
TATAGCATTATTTCAACAATTTATTTCAGAGAATGCATCGATTTGTTTCCAGACGAATCCAATTTATGTAGAAATATTAATTTTTGGGGATACAGGTTTCATATTTCATGATAAAACTTAGCAATAGGAGGGGACTTACGATAAATTTATACCGTACCGTAAATATGGGTTAGTTGAGCGCAAAGTTTTCGATATTTGTTACAATTGAGAAAATAAAAGTAATGAAATAATTCAAATTTGACACTGGACGGCAATTTGCTGAAATGTAAATTAATGTTGGTTGATGAAGTAACAAAATGTAAATTTTATGGTCCGTCTAATATTTATATATCTGGTGTAGTAAAAAGTAATCCATTATTTTGCCAATAGATGGCTTCAGTGATCTGTATCTCGCGTTGTATAAGTCCGATCGGGTTCAACGAGATGGGTTCAAACGATGAGATTGCGTACTACAAACACTGTTCAGATAGTTGTGATGAGTTGACTCAGTGTTGTGTGAGCGCGCGTCAAAATGGACACTAGCAAAGAGAAAATACGCTATATTTTAGTTTTTCTTCGATAAAGGCGAAAACGCAAGCCAGGCGGCTGCAAATGTGAATAGTGTTTATGGTCCTGATACTGTAACAACCAATCACGGGCAACTTTGGTTTCGTCGATTCCGTTCCGGTAATTTTGACGTCAAAGATGTACCACGCACTGGAAGGCCAAGTGTCGAAAATGTCGATAAAATCATGGACATTGTCGCGTCCGACCGTCATGTAAGCACCGTTTCGATTGCCCAAGAGCTAAACATTGCACAAAAAAACGTGTGGAGCCATTTGCATAAGGCTGGATACAAAAAGAAGCTTGATGTATGGGTGCCACACGAGTTAACGCAAAAAAACCTCATGGGCCGAATTTCCATCTGCGAATCGCTGCTGAATCGCAACAAAAGCGACCCATTTCTGAAGCGGTTGGTGACTGGTGATTAAAAGTGGATCACTTACGACAACGTCACGCGAAAACGGTCGTGGTCGAAGCGCGGTGCGCCGGCGCAAACGGTGCCCAAGCCAGGATTGACGGCCAGGAAGGTTTTGCTGTGTGTTTGGTGGGATTGGCAGGGAATTATCTACTATGAGCTGCTCCCCTACGGCCAAACCCTTAACTCGGAACTATACTGTCAACAACTGGACCGTCTGAAGGCAGCAATCGCCCAGCTTTGGCCAATAGGAGAGGCATTGTGTTCCACCAGGACAACGCCAGGCCACACACATCGATAGTGACTCGCCAGAAGCTCCGGGAGCTTGGTTGGGAGGTTCTTATGCATCCACCTTATAGTCCGGACCTGGCACCGAGTGATTACCATCTGTTCCTGTCCATGGCGAACACGTTTGCTGGTGAAAAATTCGCTTCAAGAGAGGCTTGTGAACATCGACTGTCTCAATTTTTTTCCAATAGTGACAAGGACTTCTATGAGAGAGGCATCATGATATTACCTTCCAAATGGCAACACGTTATCGGAATAAAACGGCGCATATGTGACCTAAATCGGATCATTCTAACTATGGTAAGTCAAGCCTTCAATGTCATGCAAAAATAATGGATTACATTTTACTACACCAGATATTAGGCTCAAGTTACCCCCAGGTAGTATTTTGTTCCTTTTGCAGTCCATAACAAAATGATCTGGGACCAAGTAAGTATTAGGTTCTTTAATACTAGACTTGTCCTTGTACAAAAGATGCCAAATCCTGGTTGTGTTGATACAAAAGTCAGTAGTTTTCTGGTAGCAAACAAGGTTGAGGAAACGAGCGTCGAGACTAAATTAAACAATGTTGCAGACAACGAAACGTCGGTTACGACTGTAACAAACTGGCACTTAGACAAACGAAACACATTTTACATTGGAGTGCAGTATTTTGTCACGTCACCAGTTCTTGGGATATCTATCAACATTACGTGGTATTTCACATGAACTTTTTTTTTACTTTAAGCCGCAAATTACAAGGTGCTTGGAATTGAATTGTAAAGCATAGCCAGGCACGTATCCAGCAATTGGTTCCCGAGAGAGTCCGACGCTTTTAGGAATGGTGGGTTGGGTCTAAACTGTGTTTGCGTGTACATTGTATACAAAATTCAGATGATCACGCCTAAAATGATATTCCTTTTACACACAATTCTGCCTATTATGGGCTTTCTGACCCACCTATAAATACGTCCCTGACCAAAACATACCATACATCCTTCTTATAAGAATTTCAATAAAATACAAACTGTTTACAAGCCTCTTGATCCCATGCTACATCTGGATGCAAGCCGAGTCAGTCTGGGCTCAAGTAACGAGCTTTTTATAGGTTCGGTTCAGAAGTTGTGTACAACGAATGTTTTAAAATAATATATTCTCAACACAACAAAATGATAAGTTGGGAACTAGTTTGTGGAGGAATACATTACAAACGCACTTATCTGATTTCTAAGGTCATGTATCTACAGTGCACAGATGAGAGTTATGGTTGGGAGAAATAAAACAACACACGCTGCCCTGCACTCAGGTGGAGCTTCTGCATCATTAACAACTGTCCCAGTTCTAGGGAATAGTCCCATACCAGTAAAACGCCTAACAACGTGAGCGTCCTTTCTTGTCCGGAGTTTAATTGCGAGCTCATGGGCTTAAGTAGAACATGAGGGCTCAAGTAACCCGTGTTTACGGTACTTAAATATTCACTTAGCGGAAAATGTTTCTGGTCTATTTTATCTGTCTCCCTCCCCCATGAAGAAAATTCTGAATCCGCCACTTCTTACGAAGATATAAGGATAAAGAAACAGTTGATAAATAATAAAACAAAATGGAGTACGAGTAGAAAACAATATGCAAAACAGTAAGTAAAGAAATTTAATGGGAAACTTTAATGATATTTCTTAAGAAAGAAAATTTAGTGAAAAAGCTATCAGGGAAGAAAGGCAAAGAACAGAAGCAAGTGCGCAGGAAGGTTACATACAGTTAAGGCAATGTTCATGATTGGAGGGGGGGGACAAAACAGAGTATGCTCGAATATTCATACAGTGGTAGATGATTTAAGATTCAGAATTTTCCGGATACTAACACGGAAGGTGTGCTAAAAAGTTCAGCTGTGATATGAATTGTTTTGGACTGAGAGAGATGAGGTAATTGTGAATTGAAGGTGTAATGATATTTCGAATGACAAAGAGGTCTCGCTAAAGTAGAACGCGAGACAGAGGATACAGAGCAGAGGTAAATAAGGTTGGAGAACTGTCAGAACGCGAAAATCCTGTGAGCGATGAAATGGTCGAAAATTAGACTGGGATAAAAAAAAAAAATACAAGTTATGCAGTGGAACATTTTGCATATACCAGATTGATGATATGGATCGAGCTCTGGTCAGGATCATGTTTACATTGATCTGCGATAGACTATTTGAGGCAAGAAGAAAAGGCTCTGTCGGTTCCAGGTGAAGCAGCCACGTCGAGCTGCGTTATTTTGAGAAGTGTCTGGACTACCTGAAGGTCAGTATGGTACTGAGTCAGAAGATTGGAGCTCACAGGAACTTAGATAGAATTTCCTGTGATTCTCGACACGGTCTGATTATTTACGGCCGACGTGAAGAAGCTATTTGCGCCCCATATATTCTAAGGAGCGGTTATTGAAATAGTCTTGAAGTACTTACCAGTGCAGATAAGTACCGTCATCGGGTGTGAAGTCGATCACAATGCTCTGTATTTGCAATCCTAGCATCTGGTTGTTGCGTGGAACTATGCTAATACCTTCGTACCAATGATACTAAAGTACTACCGTTGTTTCATGTAGCCACGCTGTGCTTGGAGTGCAAAATCACAACATTTAGTAATGATCGACTTCACCACTGATGACGGTAGTCTCCAAATGATAAAATTATCTCTCACTTCTGACGTTTCGAGAGCTAATGGTGCTCTCATGGTCACAGAAAACAAACGCCTAGATATTTGTTGTATGAAGAATAGAAGGAAGTGAGATAAAGCTTAAGAAAACAAAGGGGAAAAAGCACTAGTACTTAACGTGCAATGGACTTAGACACGTTTTTCCTTTTTCCTTGTATTCTTAAGCTTTATTTCACTTCCTTCTGTTCTTCTTACAAAACATCTACGCGCTTTATTCTTTCTGTCATCCTGAGAGCTGCACTAGCTCTCGAAACGTTTGAAGTGAGAGAATTTGATCATTTGAAGACTACTTATCTACGCCAGTAAGTACCATTCAGCATTCCTTTAGTCTTCAGCGCATCATGACTTTCTTATAGTCTTGAAGTAGATTGTCAAAGGAACAGATGCGTGCCTATGGTATGGGAGAGAGGGTATGTAAGGTGAAGTGCAAACGGAAGCTACTGAAGAGGTTAAATTCCACCCTGTTGCAGGTTTGTTTCAGGTCGAACTGAATTTATTTTAAGGCTTTTAGGCAACTATGGCTCAGTCCGTATGGATTGTGATGGGATGAATTGGTGGAATGAAGTGGGAGGAAACCGGAGAATAGTGTTGCCACGAGACGAGACGAGACTTCAGGATATATCAGCCTTCATATATTGTATACCTTCAATATACTTTGATATATAATATTGTACCAGAAATCAACTTTAATTTTGAATCCGTTCCAGCGAAAAACGCCCTGAAAACTGGAATTGTTTCTATTTCGACAATCACACTCGGATGCCATTTTGACCAGTTTGATTATGTTTTTAAGTTTTTCATGCAGAGGACAAAAGTTATAAAACAGATGTTATTGGAAAGAATGGGTTTTGTTTGAATAACCTATGATATACTAGTCCGCAGATATTACACTTTCCGTAAAAATCTGCTAACACAAATTTTGGTACGCGCCGCAATACAAAAATGGCCACAATTAATCAATCGGTTGGTTTAAAAATAAAATAATACTCGTTTTGAACTATTCTTATATCAGGGATTTTCTTCAAACGGGTCGAGCAAGCAAGCTGGGCGATTTCAGATGCACTATGCTCTAAGCCTTGCTTGAATAAACGTTGAACTATTTTGGGTAATTAGAGGCAAATGCAAGGTCCTCTGTGACAATTTGTCTGGCTACGCTGCCCAGACTACACAAGACAAGGATGTGTCGCGATAGCTTAGTCGTAAAGCACTCACCCCTGGTGTGTGTGGTCGTCTGTTCGATCCCGATTAGTTCCATATGGGCTGAGTTGGACAAACATCGAATGTCTGTATTTTCTCGGGGTTCCCCTCACTTTCTTCATTCCACTAATTCTCTCATCATCATCCATTCGGCCTACGACAAACTTGCCTAAAGGCATTAAAAATAAATTGAATGAAATTCACAAGTTAAGGACAAATTGTTTACAAGATAATATTTCTCTGCTGTTAAGGACCTAAGGCTCTTCAACTCTGAACTGCATTTTTTTTTATTCTGAAACTTCGAAATTTGTTTTACCGGCTCGAATATACGAACATAAATTGCTTATAAGTACGTGGAAGACTCTAGTGTCAAGTACTGTTTGCACAACAAGCAAATTTCAATGTGACTCCACTATCGACAGTTCAGCAGCTAGGTGTCACCATCCCCGACACTACGGTATACAATCCACACACTTGGGCTATATACACAAACTTTGATCCCATACATAAGAGCCTTTATATTTTACACAGCACGACCACAATCTTTCTAGAACGGTTGCTTAATTTCGTCTGAACCAGGAGTGAATTACGCCGCCCGCTGTGAATTACTAACAGATGAATATTTGTCAATACAGTCGGTACAATCCAAAGCCCTCCCCACTTCTTCTTATTTTTTTTATTTATTTTTTTTACAATCTCTGGCGCCAGTTCAACAAATAAGCCTATGTGACTGTTTCCTATTTCAAAAAAGAGCTTAGGTTCGAATAACATCATAAGGCAATAAAAAATCTTCTTTCAAAACTCAGTACAGCAAAAGGTTGACACGGTTCTGTCGTTGTTCCGAACGAGAAAGACCATGACACAACGGTTAATTACTGAAACCGTGCTATTAAAAAACTTGTGGAGTGTGTTTCTATAACATGCGATTTTTATGCATAGATATCTCGATCAATGCTTCAATATAATACTTGAATCTGGAGCACTATCACAAAATAAAATGATTACGCTTGAGTTAATTGAAAATCGGGAACTAAATCTGTTTGTAAGGATCATTAAAATAACTTTAGGTATTCCCTGTTCTTTGTAGTATTCCCTCATTCGAAGTAATAAACGCTGGTATAGATTTGCACGGTAAATATTTTATTCCGAGTTAATAAATTTTTAAACAAATTAAATAACTCTCTTTGCATTTTTCGAGACGTCTTGTCTCGTCTCGTGGCAATACTGCGGGAGAACCTCGAGAAAACCCATGCACATGGTGTTTGTCCACCACGAGGCCCACACGACTTGAGTAGGGATCGATTCGACGACCCCTAGCACCAGAGGTGAGCGCTCTACCAACTCAGCCAGCGCGGCCCCTGTCTCAAGTCAAGTACTCTTGAGCCAGACAAGGTCATCAGGGAAAGTTGTGTGTTGTTTAGAGAAAGTAAATATGATGGCAAAGCTGCACTTAAAGAGTATTTTCTCATTTTTATGTACTTCAAATTCAATGGTGCCGAAATTTCCGTTGGCTTTGTTTTTTGGTGCCAAAATTACCGGGTCAAAACTACTGGTGCCAAATTTCCGCCTTTCACAAAATTTAGTTCCGTGTATGCTGAAGAATGAAAATGGAAAGATGAGTCTCTACTGAACTGAATTTTATTAAAGACCTTTAAGCAACTTTGGCCCAGGTTAAATGATGATAATGGGAGAGTTCGTGGAATGAAGAAAGTGGGAAGAAATATGATAACCCCGACAAAATCCATGCACACGGTGTTTCTTCACCACAAAGAGTTCTTAGCAAGAGCCGAGATCGGCCGGGCACCCCACTCGACAGAGGTTAGTGCTCTGCCACTGGGCCACGGCCGCCCATAATGTCCGAAAAGGGAACGATTTAAAATGTTTCGATGTATCAGCTCTCCTTCTCTTTTCCTAAGTAAAGGGAAATTTTTATGATCACAGCGGCCTCTTTTCTCCAGGCGACATCTTCCAAACGAAATTGTCTGGAATTTAAGTTTACTATATTTTAGTTCATTTCGGTGAGTTTTCACCAGTCAAATTTGAATTTAATTTTTACGGTCTTTAGGCAACTTAGGCTCTGAGAGAATCGACGATGTCGCGAAGAATTTTTGGAATCAAGAAAGTGGGAGGAAACGGGAAAACACCGAGAAAAAACACGAACACTGTCCACCCCGAAGTCCACATAGCACGAGCGGGGATCAAACCAACGACCCCCTATGACGAGACTCGACCATTGAGCCCACTTTTGTCCTCAAAATTATACTCTCAGTTTCGGGACGACCACTAACAATATTGCATAAAATTTGAGCTATTTTGGGACCGCGGTTGCTCAGCTGCCTGTATTTATCCGAGGTTTTAGCTTTCTTACCACTTTTTTTTATTTACTAAATTCCCAATCATCACCCGTTCGACCTGAGTCAAAGTTACCTAAAGGCCTTAAATAACATTCCATTTAATGGAAGGTATTGAATACAATTAAATCAATAGTGAATACGCAGCTTTGGTTTTCATTCTTTAGCATAGACGTTAATTATCAATTGTTTCTTAGCAATTTAAAATGGGACTAAATTGTTTGATACAAAGACATTTTGCGTAATAGGTACGCAATGTTACTAAAGGACAATGTTTGTAAAAAAAAATATTTTTTTTTTTGTTTCCTGTGTACGTTTTCATATGGATTGCCATAATAAAGAAATTTGTAATGCAAATGATCAACTTAAATGTGAATTGGATTCCATAGTTCTATCCTAAAATTCTGCATGAAATATGAAATCAAATAATTGAACAGTTTGTTAAATCATTTAGCTTTGGGTTTACATAACTAAGGGCCTATCATCACATAATGACCAAAAGGTAAATTTCGAGCTTGCATACGAATCGAGCCACAGAATGTTTAGAGATACTGCACTTCATTTCTATTTTAAATAAAATTAATTTTCAATTTAAACATTGATTTAAATCGCTTCGATTTTAATCAATCTGCCTTGCCACTAACATAGTGAAAAATGTCCCCATAGATTGTAGATAACTGGTCCACCCTATACTATTGTAGTAAGAACTAATTGTTCTAATCATGAACAAAGGAACAAATACCATTCCTTATGTAATTAGTACGGCCCGGATTCCTAGGTTTTAAACTTATTCCTTAAAACTAATATTACTTCTGGAACATTCTCTGTCAATTCGACCAGTATCCGAAAAGTTCCCAGCTCATAATCTGGTATTTGGCTGTAATTTGGTCTGATGAATTAGCCATGTCTGGAAGGCTTTCATACGACATATGACATTCCTTAGAGTTTTAGCATACCAAACGTTTCCTCTCTCCAATGGCAGAATAACAAATAATTACCTTTCGCCGAATCCTAAACCTATCTCCTAAAGAAACAAACGCATGTAAGAAACGATTTCACATTTCAGTTTCTGAGGACGAGCTATCCTACAATCTAACCCATTTAAAATTCTCGACAAATCCAAGTTGACCGTCATGGAGCCCATCTCCCAATAAACGACATCCAATATTTGGTCTCCCTCTATCGAGATATTTTCTTACGTACCACCAGACTTTGGCCTCAGCCTGACATTAAAAACATGTCTCAAATTCACTTATCTGCTAAGAGTTGAAATTTACAACTTTAAAAACGGTGATAACGTTGTACGCGTTCGTTCTACGTGAGAAATGGTAATGGTGGCTCAGAAAGAAAAAAAAAATACGATCTTTCATTTTTTTACACCTGCAAAAGTTTTGTACGAGATAAATGAAAAAAAAAACAGCTTTGGCGCTATTATCTTTAAAATGGCGGGCAGTTTGATGCTGACCGGGAAAAATTTGGTATGTTAATCAGGATGTCTTTCTACACAGAGCAGCAAAAAAAAAAAAAATGCAGCTTTTTTTTTCCTAAATTGTATTTCTTTCTGTACTAATACACTCACCTATTCCCATATGTATTTCAAAAATGTACTGTGCGCTAATTCCTTGAATAATTTTAACACACATTAGTGGAGGGTATGAGGTGTACGCAACGTGACTTGGATATGACGTGTCCCTTTTCCGTTATAAGATTTCACAAAAAAATTGTGTTTTCTGTAATTTTTGTACCTTCAGCAACATGTAACACGATTTTTGTGAGACTTAGATGGTTATTATAATGTGTGTTAATTGAGTCCACATCACAGTTACTAGACAAAATATTACCACCTTCTTTGATGGATTACCTGTTCAACCTCAGGCACAATAAATGCGGTATCTCTTCTCTTCAGATGTCAAAACTTTGAGTCACACCTTGCATTAGTTTTTTTTTTTTTCTGCGAATGTGAACAAGCTGTGGGTATTTTGATGCAATGCGCTGCTTGGATGGAGGGCAGTGATAAATATTCGCAAAGTTATTGAATTGTGAAAATGAATTCGAAGCACATTGCTCAGGAGTCGATCACATTTTCTGATCCACGTCACCTTCTTTCTCAGATTATAACTCTGAAGTGATTTCCCGGAGAAACGTTATATTTCGTATAAAAGCCTTCCTGACATGGCTAATTCCTCACATCAAATTGCATCCAAATCTCACGCTATCGTCTTGAAGGCATGGTCTAGGGTGGCCAACTGGAAATTAACAATTTTGAAGACAAAAATTTGAAAAACAAGGAGAACTTTTCAAAAAAAGATGCCGGACACATAAAAATTTGCAGGGATAGAAACTCGTCCTGAAATGCATAAACAGAAGCGGAAATAAAGCCACTATAGCTCATCCGCTTCTTACAAAAATAATCACGTGCGATATCTCGAGTTTTCAACTTAATTTCGCTCTTTGCTGTTTTCTTACGGAAGTCTTGAACAGATTAGGGTGGTAGGCATGTACTGTGCAGCTGGTCATTGCGTAGGGTAGAACACTGTTTGAACTGAAAAACTAAAACTACCGATATTTCTACAGCTTGACAATAAATGCGTTGCTGTGATACACTAGTTTACAGTTTAAGACTAGATGTAAAAACTGTAGTGTTTAGCATAGAGAAGAGGTGGTTCCTTGTGAGTGCTGCTCCAAGGTTTTTGTCTTGCATTACTAACTAGCTCTATGGCCTACGAAAACCGCAAATTCATCGCTTGAGTGACAAACGTTCGCCATTGGATTCTATCATTTTTCATCACGAACACGTACTTCTCGAAGATCTCTTCTAATATTATCCTTACAACGACGTCTCGGTCGTCCCAATGGTCTCCTCCATCCGGCCTTCCAACCAGGACAGAATATAATCTTGGTTTTTCCCCCATCCGAGCTACACGGCCTGATAATCTTCTGTTTTGTATGGTAATCTTTACTTGGATATTAAGAAAATAGGAGCTTTCAATATCCCACTTATTTAATCTTAATGCAAATTTTTGTCAGTTTTTTTATGGATGGGAGAAAAATAATAAAATGGGCTAATCCAACTCTTTTAAAGCCTAAAACAATGTTTAAACAATTCTAACAGTGAAAAGTCCTAGGACTTAAGAACAATGTTTTATTAATTCTAACGTATAGTAACCTAACCTAAAATCTGTACTGCACAGGGTGGACCTGCTCCCTACACCTTCCACCCTTGCTAACCCTATTGTAAGTTAAGTTCGTAATGATTCTAATTTTCTACAGAGGATATTCCAATAATATGCCTACATTGTTTAACTCTGGCCAACAAATTTCAACAACGATCAGCCTACTCATACGTGCCGAGTTAGGCCGCCATGGAAGTCTACTCGGAGACGATAGAATACGAAATTTAATTGTAAATGCACATGCGTTTATAAGAATCATCTTCATGGTATAATCGGAGTAGTTGTATCATCCTTGCCAAAGAAAAGCACCAAGGTGACGGCACCAGCTTCCGGCCACTAGAGCTTTAAAAGTCCATACATACGAGTTTTGTTGAACGAATCGCGTAACAAATGAATTGGATCGATATTCAGAAGCAGACTGCGTTGCAATTGATTGTTTAAAATTTGTGTGTATCGATCAAGCTATTAAGAGTAACCTATAGGTGATAGCCATTGATAAATGTACACACGTTGAAAGAGGAAACATTAGCAAACGCAGTAGAAATAAATTGAAATATTTTTGTAGAATATTATGGCAGTTTTCGCGTGGCTGGATTACTAGTACAAAAGTTTACTGGTGTAGACTCGTATGCCTGTTAACTGGAATTAATGTTAATACTGTATGGCACCAGTTTCCAACCACCAAAAGAAGTACCGCAGAATGGGGTGAAGTTGACCAATATTCAATTCTCAACCATTCTCTCAACTTTATTTATGTGATGATGGTGATTAGTGTTCTGCCCTAAGTGTCCTCTGCAGATGAACCAATGGAGGTTTGCCATTGGATTTCATAGGATGAATATGTAATAAGAGACCTACACTTTAACGTTGGCTCGTAAACTTTGGTGTCTCAACCGGTAACCATTAATTACAAAGCTTACCACTCATCCTCACGAAAGGGTCTAGATTAGAGAACGGGTTCCATTAAAAAAGGTCTTTTTGCAGCCGTCTAGATTTTTTTCTTTTTCGGTTCGGATGAAGAAAACTATTTTCTGTGTGAATCTTGTAACAACTTAGATGATTAAGATATAGAATAAATAAAAGTTTATGTGAGGTAAAAGCCGGCTTAAAATAGCAATAGTACTGATCCAGTAACTCAGGCACTTTTTGTTTATTTTACCACATAGAAATTTGAGTTTTTTATTTATTTATGACAAAATTTACGAAAGAAATTTTCTTTGTTGATAGAACACTAATTAACAAACACTCTTAGGTTTTCCATGCCTAGAACGTTATTTACTGTTATATATAACTGGTACACATAATGCAACTGGGCGTCAGAAAATGGCAAAATTACAGGTAGAATGGATGATAATTTTCGGACATGTGTAAGAGGCAAAATTATGTTGGCGGAGTGAACTTTACTGAAGAAAATTTCAAGAGATAAGAACTTACAGTTGAAGAAATGTCAAAGTTGCCTACGTTATTAAAGCACGTTGTGTGTTTCCAACATTGTTTTTAGTTCAATATTAACTATTTTTCCTTAAATGGCGGTAAGTGTTACTGTCAGAGGAAGTACGAATCAATTAGTGAAAATAAAAGAACAGATATAACGTAATACCCACCAAGATCACCATTTATTACGCACCAGAAACATGTCAGTCCAGACCTCCATACACGCGCTTCCTAAGTGTTTTCCTTGTGATTCTTATCGCATGTGCAATAAAAAAAAAACGAACCTGACTCCTAACCTCCTAAAAATTATTTTGTATTTGCAACACTGCTTTTAGTTCAGGATTCCCTATTTTTCCTTAAATGGCGGTAAGTGTTACTGTCAGAGGAAGTACGAATCAATTAGTGAAAATAAAAGAACAGATATAACGTAATACCCATCAAGATCACCATTTATTACGCACCAGAAACATGTCAGTGCAGATTTCCATACACGCGCTTGCTAAGTGTTTTCCTTGTGATTCTTATCGCATGTGCAATAAAAAATAAAAACCGAACCTGACTCCTAACCTAGTAAAAATTATTATTATTTTGTATTAGCAACACTGCTTTTAGTTCAGGATTCCCTATTTTTCCTTAAATGGCGATAAGCGTTACTGCCGGAGGAAGTACGAAACAACTGGTGAAAATAAAAGAACAGATATAACGTAATACCCACCAAAATCACCATTCATTACGTACCAGAAACATGTCAGTTCAGATTTCCACACACGCGCTTGCTAAGTGTTTTCCTTGTGATTCATATGCAATAAAAAAAAACACCGAACCTGACTCCTAACCTCAGTCTAACGAATGGTCGTTATTAAATTAGTTAACAGTGAATCGAGCGTGCAGTTCAGAAATGCCGAACTTGACTCCTAACCACCTAAATAATATTATTATTTTATGAACAGTAAATCGCGTGCGCAATAAAAATAAAATACTGAACCTGACTCCTAACCTCCACCTAACTAATGGTAATTGTTATCGTAATTACTCGAAGTGTCTGGGAACTGTAACC
>JAGDQP010045990.1:0-15442 GCA_022664845.1 Lepisma saccharinum
AAAGAAAGAAAGAAAGAAAGAAAGAAAGTGAATGAATGAATGAATTAATTAATTAATTAATTAATTAATTAATTGCAGAGTGCAGTTGAACAAAAAACGAATGGATGATATGACATCTGCTCAAGCTCTTGTCGAGGCTGGAACCAACATACTTAAAAGGATCAAGTTCAAACTGTGAAATGAGTAATTTACAGTAATAGTTTAACAAGTGTATTTTTATACATATGCATTGTATATGTAAAAACCACAGAATACCTGGCGCTATAGACGAGGTGTTATAACCGATGTCACTTTTTTTTTAACAGGTCCTATTAGTTGTTGGAGACGTTGTGTGTTTCTCTATGCCACTTCAAGCAATCGAAGAGCAAACAGGAAAGTGGGCAGTTGATAGAACTGATTTTATTAAAATTGAGTCTTCGACAGGAGTTGCTGTTATTAAACGTCCTGGACCAGTTATTGTACAGTATTATTTGTCGTCCATGATTACGACAAATTCAGAATTCGATGTATTACCTGCTAATAAGGTAAGTCGACATGTACTTTATTTTTAATTTTTAAATAGATTGACTTCTAATCTGGAAGCAAACATTATAGACACAAAATTTTGTTTTAAATTCATAGAGAAGCAAATCCTAGTTTGGTTTATTTCAGAAGAGAAGTATTTCATGTATTATCAAGAGTATATGTAATATTATGTAGCACATATTTTAATGTAACCAAGCCCGTGGGCTACTGTTCAAAGTCGCAGACTTAAAATAGCCACTGAACACACACAAATTCGAGTCCTTTTGTTGTCATACTGACCTAGTTCTTAGTACTACTCGAATAGCGGTATGGTACCAAGATATCTCCTAGCCGCTACCTTCTCCTTTCCTTCCCCGAACGAATACTCACCGATAGACATCATCTCTCTTATTTTTATGCCATCTAGTTCAGGATGCTTTAGAACTCATTTAACACAAAAAATAAAAATGATTTATTTATACTATAACACTAGTATTTATCCATGTACCTTATTCCTTTGTGGGATTCAATCTTTGTTCCTTCTTAGGAAATAGGCGCTGAGTAGTCCGGGTAAGTTCAAATCCTATTTGACTATCCAATCTAAGTTTTCCCTTAGTTTCACCAGGCAGATATCAGTTAATATATTTCAAACAGGTTCTGGTCCCTTTCTTTTCTGTTTTCATCGAATGTGTTAATAGCTAAGGAACATAATCCTTCATAACCAATCCTTGAAATAGGCTTACACTCCAGCATAGTATTGTAACTCCGTTTATGGAAATTAAGTCCAGCCTTAACTGTATTCTCAGTTGATTAATTTGACTGTCACTTAAATCATCGTACTTCTTTACACGCTTACATAATGGCTAACCGTAGCCTGCGAATCAAGACAGGTGATCTAATATGGTGACGAGCGGAAATAAAGTAAGCATTGTGAGGGTAGGCGTGAAATTTTGTACAGAAGAATAAGACCTACTTGGAATCGTTCTAATGAGTTAAGTTTGTATTTAGTGCTACATAAATGTTACTTTAGTATGGTAAGTATTTCTTTCTCTACTTGAATTTGACCTGATATTCGCTCCTCCGTCTTCTAATTATTTCACGCAAAAGTGACCTATAATGAAAGAAAAAAATTAAGTGTAAAAGCCTCAATCAAAAATTCCAAATTAAGTTTAGCATCCTTACTTAACCCTTGTTTTACGAAGGGGGTAACTGAGTTACCCAACATATGATTTTTCTGGATTTCTTTATGAAAATGTATTCGTAGAATCATGCGGCTCTTTCTGTTTGTTCTTTGGTATATAAACATTATCACAGTGTAGTAGTAATAACAATATCTTACGTATTTGTTATTTTATAGAGAGAAAAGTGTTGTGGGGTATAATACAATTACCCCTGTTGGTATATTAGGGACCAGATGTTAGTAATTACAAACTTTTAAAAAAGTATTATTTTTTAATGTGTTGCAACATTGATATAAAATGGCGAACCGGAGATTACTGACCGCTGACGTCTACGAGCGCGTCGTACACGGAATAAATAAGAGGAAAAGTGTGTAAAGATACATGACCACATCTAACCTTAACTAACCTATGGTCACAAATTTAAGATACTCTACGAAAAATTCAAAAAATCAATTAATAATAGTAAATATGAACATATTTTCATATATTTTGAAAGTAAAAAAGAATAATAAATTTGGCCTCCGCCGGGAATCGAACCCGGGTGTTTTATTCAGTAAGCCAACGTCTTACCACTGCACCACGCTTACGACCTTGCGGTGGTTTGGCCGTTGTATTTACAGTGCACGTGCTACGTAGGAAGCCAGAGAGGTCACGTTTTCAAGATGGCGGCCTCGCACACATTATTTAATCCGAAACCGACAGTCTTCTCTGACATCTATGCTGTGTTAGATATGAGCGCATGATGTGGATGTTTATGATAGACTTAATTAAATATCAGTATTTGATTCCTCCAAAAACGAAATTTCCAAGACGGAACTGTGCACTCTTTCATTTTCGTTCAATAAACAGCACGAATGTACAAAGTATGTTTCGTTTTTACATCCTTTTATCAAAATTATACATGGAGTAACTCAGTTAGCTCGCTTGATTAATATTGGAATAATTTTGACCTTCGTAAAGCATATAATATAATATAATACGATAAAAGATTTTTAAGTTCTGTTGATATTCTAGTATAATTTAAAATATCAGCGACTTAAAATGAAAGATTTTATCATATTAAGTTCTTAACCAAGTATGCTAAATTTTATTTGTGATTGTGGACTGACGTTCTATAGTGTCATTTACGATAGTTACTTACCGGGGTCTCCGTCTGGTTTGATGTGGATGCACGTGAGTTTGAGCTCAGATGCCGGCTATCGTAACTAAGGTATTCCAGAGTTTTCTTTAGTTTGCGTAGGTGAATGCCAGGATGATACCTTAACTAAGCTTCTAGCCTCTATTTTAGCCATCCCTGTCCCAGGGAGATTTATCGTCAAAGGACATTATCCCCTCAGACGTGACAGGCTTAGGCCAGAAGTTGTCAGTTCCACCCAGAAAATACTAACAATTTCTAAGTTATGAATCCACATAGATTCTTACTGTGAGATTCTTCAAAATCTTGTAAATGAAGTCTCAGGCTCTATTCCCTGCAACGATACTTCCCCAAC
The DNA here is from genome assembly GCA_022664845.1 of Lepisma saccharinum. Lineage (NCBI taxonomy): Eukaryota > Metazoa > Arthropoda > Insecta > Zygentoma > Lepismatidae > Lepisma > Lepisma saccharinum. The sequence continues at coordinate 3,176 of JAGDQP010045990.1, forward strand.
TGAACTGCCATTTTTATTCCTCCGAATAAAAGGATATTGTAAAACGAAGTTCAGATTTCGAGCTGTACCTAGTTAAAAAGATAAACTGAATTGGATGGGCGGTAACAGCACTATCTGTACCTAGTTATTATCAGGATAGTTTACATTTTAAATGAAGTCTCTTCCATGCATCAATAAAACAGTAATATTTCTAGATTCGTGGCTTCACAATCGGGAGGTTCTGGGTTCAGTACCAGCGTCCGACCATCCTGATCGAGGTTTTCAAGGGTTTTCCTCAGTCCTACCAGGCTAATGTCGGGATGGTACATTCAACTTAGGCCCTGGCCGACTACTTCCCCTCCCCTAACCCGGTCTGAATGTTACCTACCTAAAGGCCTTAAATAAATTCAATTCAGTTCAACATTTCTTTTACTTAACTCCAGAAAGCAGATTGGTATTTGAAAATGGTGTTAATTGTGGAAAACTTTGGAGCAGAAAGAGGAAAGTACTTCCAAATAGAATGATCTTTGCTGTAACCACGGTAAAGTGGTAGATTGAAAAATAACATTCAGAATCTTAAAGGATAAAATCCGTCGAAAACTTTAGAAGTCGCCAAACTGAGAAAGTCGTCCACTTATTGAAAGAAATCTTCGTTATTCGTAGGACTATGTGCAATTCATTACTCATTGCTGCTAGTGATTACCAGTTAAGTAACTTGTAAGCTTAGAATGTTTTAAATGTAATGTAACAAAATTGCAACTTCTTCATGGTCAGAAGTATTGTACATTATGGCATTATACTATATTTAACTAAATTGTTTATTGTTTCTTTGTAGATAATATTTGTATCCAGGGATGAAAAGCCACAAATAACAAACAGGGAAGAATCATTTGTTGTGCCTTTTATATTAAGTAATGACAAGCATCCTTCAAAAACTTCCAATCTTATAGCCAGAGATCCGGTATGTACTTCAGAGCATACTGTTCAGAGATTCCCTTTCATATGTGAGATCAACTTTAGTGGTAACTCTCCCGTTCCGGTAGACGAAGTCTTCACAGCAGAGCCCAGGTTCAATCCATTAAGTGGTGAGTGCAATGAAAACACTTTATTTTTATTTATTTATTTTTTTTATTATTTTTAGTCCTCTTGAATCATTTGATATGTTTATTTCCACAGTGATTTCTTCGCTTAGTTCTGTTCTGTTCTTTAGTGAACTTCGTAGTATAATTACTTCGGTTTTTTGTTCTTTTATTTTCACTTTGTGGGCCGGTTGATTCAAAATACGTGAAAATTAAAACAGGATTGGTTCGTACCTAATACAAAGTCCGATAGATTTAAGTTAATAAATTGTAAACTTAAGGCGGCTCAGAATATACAAGAGAAAGAGGAGGAAGAAGAAACAGCCAAGTAAACCCATATAATCCAAACTTAGTCTGTTCTTTCGTACCTGTCGTCGTTGGGACTCACGCTACACTGCATGGTAAGACAGGAAAACATTTTAAAAATTAAGGGATTCTAAAAATATCAAAGTAAAATATAAACAGCAGTATTTACAATTCTTGTGATTTGCAGTGTAATGTAGGCATATCAAAAATGTGTCTTGCATACGGTTCCAGTTACTGTTGGTGTAATCCGAAGAGTAATATGATGTGAATGATGGTAAGAGTATTCCAGTACGGGGCGCTTATTAAACCTAATAAGCTACAGGGTGTCTAAAACACTGTAAAACTTGGAAATCGCAGAAAATTTCATGAATCAGAAAAAAATCCAGGAAAACCCTTGAATTCAGGATTTTACGCTGAGATTTTCCAATTTCTCATGTTGAACGTGAGACAAAATAAAATGGCGAGTGATTTCTCTGCGCAACACTAATGTTAACTTGATTTTGGTTATATAATTTGAAATTATTATTTGTATTACAATACGTAAACAGAGGGAAAAGTTATTGAGGAGTAAATGGAATTTTATAACGAATGTAGTATGAGTCTCGATCTTAGATAATTCTATATTCGAACTCACTTGCTGTCAACCTTTTACGTGTAAATGGCGGAGGTTCGCTAAAACTGGCGCCGGCCGGGTGGCCGAGCGGTCTGCGTCGGTAGGCCATCGGCTCGAAGGTCCCGGGTTCGAATCCCGGCAGGGGCATGGGTGTAGATTTTAACAGCTAAAGGCGAATCGTGACGGGCCGAAGTCTAAAGTTATTAGACTAGCCCATGTAAGAATAAAGTTTACTAAAGTTTATCACTAAAACTGGGATAAACGAGAGTGTTGTAAATTGTAAATACATTAACAATTAATTAAATACTAAGAGAAGAAGCTTACTAACATTCATGGATTACCACTATAGTTTTTCAAACTCAAATTAAGGCATATTTTTATTTCAGGACTCTATTATTGTGAATTACGAGCAAGTGTAGGTCCTTCTGCAAACGTAAGTGTGATACAGGCATCCTTATATCTGAAAATTATTGTTCTTCAGAGTGGATCACAACCGGCAATTGAATCGCATCCACTGGAGATGACGTTTCTGCCATCCATATTTGTGCATACGAAAGAAATTTTTATCACAGACTCTCGATTAACGGGTAGTCTTACTATATCCGGGATTCCAGAGGTTTTAAGCGCAGTCACGGTAAGTGTGTTAATATTTACGTATATGTAGTTTTAAGCTTTCCTTTGATCGTAGGTAGTGTACTGTATATGCATATCTACATTAACGTTAAATAATGTTTTATGTAATACATTCAGCGTGCGGGCTAAGGGAAGCGTGCTTAACCTATGATCTGGGAGACCCGTTTTCAAAGTCCAGGACCGGCCATCCTGATTCAGGTTTTCATGGTTACCCTCAGTCACACAAGTAAATATCGGAATGATATATCGAAAGAGCCGCTACGTTCCCCTTCTTTCAGAATCCGAGAATATAGCTATATCAAAAATACGTACCTTGAAAATGTAAGTAAAGTGTGAGCAGAGTACAAGTATATTAAAAGAAACAAAGAAAAATTGTGTAACGTATTTAAATGCTAAATCACCATGTTTCGAACTATAACGTCAACTCTTCTACAGCTGTTACCAAGTATTACGAGGTTACACCAAAGGTGTATGAAATATTACTGAAACTTGTATACATATCGAAATTAACGTTGACTATTTAATAAATATGTGAATAAGGATATTAAAAGTTTTTACTATAGCTTTTATAATTTTATTATCCTAACTTGAAATACGTATTGTGACAAAGGTAATGGTCTAGAAAATGTAAAATGTTAAGATTTGCGTTTCCTTTATGAAGGGAGCCCAAGCGTTATGCTCTATGTATTTAATTCTGGCTTGTGTAAAATGGTGGAACACTTTTCCATAGTAGTTCGTTCGATGTGATTTTGTTGTATGAATTAAACAGATAGAGGCTACCTGATCTTCAGATCGCAAATGTTCAGAAAGATCTGAAATTCGGTTGTCTGAGTTGGCGTCCCTTGGCGTTGGAATTTTATTCACTGATTCTGACTGACAAGCAACGCTGTGTTATATCTATAAAGCAGAGTTGCCATCAATCAGGGAATTTGATAATTATGCGAAAAAAAATCAGGGAATTAAAAAAAACAGTTTCTCGGTAGTTCATCAGGGAAAACTAGAAAATGAGATTGACTGTTTCCAAGGATGCCATTAAAATCAGCAAACTAAAGATTGATATGAAAATCAACCAGCTGGAGAAAAAAAAAGTTTAAAATTACGTTAGAAACTAGGAGAGAGGAGGAAGCCATTAATTCGGAAATCAAACATTTGTGCAGCTCCAAGAACTAAAGATGTTTTAATCAGGTGAACTGTAGGAAGTGAAATACTCTAATTGTTACGTGCCTAATGTGAATATTTATTTCTTGTAAGGCCATAGCCAATCCAAGATTTGAAAACCCATTTTATTACTAATCAGTATTAGTTCGTATATGGTAGTTAACTTGTTTCCATACATTTTAGAAGCTATGCAAACAATTAGACAGTTCAGCTTCTCTGATTTATAAAACTGTACTTAAGTTCGTTTTTAAATATACAGTCTGGTATGGGTTTTCACTTCTCATCCGGCTTTTTTTTTTTTTAATTATTTTTTTTTAGCAATTAAATTATTTTTAGACACTTTGTGTGTTTCACTATTAACAGCTTCCTGTAATTTCATTTTACTATCTTTAGTGCATGGGAGTACTGAGATTTGTTCGTTTGTCAGTAGTTACGATACGCAAAACCGAAATCAGGGAAATCTGATGAATCACGTCAGGGAAATTGGAATTTGAAAACCAGTGGCAACCCTGTTAATTTTCTGTGAATATTTGTCCAAAAACGGAAACCAAGCTTATTTAAGTTTTCCCTTTTACTATTAAGAAAAGGCTTTATTATAATTATCCATCAGGTTTATCTAATGGATTGATCAATGTGTGAATCCGCTTTATATAAGATGAGGGATGTTTCGATTCTGCGGTATATTTTGTTTCATTTAGAATATCGTAGTAAAATATTTCCTCTTCCCCTTCAGATTCGAGCGTGGGAGAAAGGGAGGGCTCTCGTGCGAAAAGAGGAGATTCAAATCTAGGTAAAGACCCTTCTTCGGAACAAGTAGTTCAAGCAAATGCCGAAACAAATTGAAGAAGGCAGCATTAGGCTAGTTTTTTAAAGCAACGAAGTACTACTTGAATTTTTTAAATTCTTTTTTTGAAATATGAAATTCATCATTTAATTATGGCTAGTATAACTAGGGGAAACTCCAGTTTGTTTTGTTGTATCTTTTGGAGAAAAATCCAATTCAAATGTACCTCCACGCGTGTCTTGCGTTTCGACCTGTTGTAGCTCAGCGTACACTTCATTTGAAGACTTGATAATGAGTGATTTATTGTAACTGAAGTTTGCAAACTATTTCTGTATCCATTTATCACTTCGTGGAATGTTACGTTTCTCGTCCGTCGTTCAGCTAGAAAAACACTTCCAGAATACAACTTCTAATTAGTAATTATATTGCATCTCGTCAATATATTTTTCTAAAAAAAAAAGTTCCGAATGTCAAAATACTTATGGTCAGTTTCACCGAACTTCCTTTAATATTAGGGAAGCCATAACTCTGTCTCCTTAACGCGCCAGTGTTCCACCAATCTCCCTCAAGGTTAACACTTCCTCAAACTCGTCCTTAATTTAAGGACGCGATTTTTCTCCCTTAAATGTTTAACGTGGCCTTAAATTGCGAAGGAATGTGGTGAACTATGAATATTTTGGTGCAAAGCTTTTGTATATTGAGTATTTAAAAATCAACAGACCAGAAAGAATATTTTTCGACAGACCAAATGCTTTTGAAATATTTTATGAATTATAATTCCAACAACGACACTGACTCAGGAAAGGTGTTGTGCTAAATAATAGATATTGTGTTAATAATAGATTAAATTATTCAATTGATTGCAGTGAATGATTACGATCTATTGTGACTCCAAAAATTGTTTTCTTCAACTTTTAACTAATATGCGCTTTTATGCTTGTTCTAGTACATTTGAGATACAGATAGTGATAGATAATATCAACGGAATGTCCAAGTCTGTAATGTGCATGTGTATTATCAAATCCCACGGCTTCCACAGAATGTAACATTTCCTCCTAATTGTTCTGTTCTCTGTAGGGATTCTGCCAAGATATTCAGTGTTGAGGTTTAAAGCAAAAGAAAGGGTGTGTAAGTAGAGTCTTGCAGAGCTTCTGTCAGTAACAATTCTAAAGTTGGGGGGGTGCTCGACGTTTTAGATGAATGATACCCCCAATGCGAGGCGTGGCAGAATCCCTGGTTCTCTGGTGTTCTTGGTTAATTTCACACACAGTCCGACAGTCCTCTGGAAAATGTGGATTAAATGGTTAGAAAAAGAAAGATTTTCCTGTGAAACGCACAAACAACATGCGACTCACGACTTTTAATAGATCCTTCATCAACTGGAAAACTGGTAGATCCACTTCTTTTCTGCTTGCGTTCTTCCATTTCTAAAAAGATGTTTTACGGCAGAGCAATGGAAACGGGAATTGACATCTCGTGAGTTTTTAGAACAAGTCATTGCTGATTATTAAATAGCATAATTTTAAACTGCTTGGAAAAATAATTAGAAAATTGTTTTGAATTATTTAATATTAGACCTTTGGTTTTCCTTTATTCGTCATACGTGAAAGAGGAAATTGCAAATGCCAAGAGAAGAGAGACATTATTAAACAACAAAAGGACGAGAGCGATTGTAATGTATCTAGTTTTTATTTATTTCTGATGCCTTACAACCATGAAATTCAAGTATTATTTCATTTTTAGCTATCACATTTTTCCTGGTTTCTCATGTTCTTAGAAGCGTACATGGATAAATTTCCCGTCTATTTTGTAAACGCTGTAAAAAAGGAAAACACCAGTATTAGTATGGAAGCCATCCATCCATCCAATTTTTAACTCTTTTGATCGTGGAATTCTAAGAACTCAGCAACCTTTGAAAGCTACTCCTATACGGTGTTCTGCGTGAGTTTGCTGTTTAGCTTACAATTTATGAACAATTGCGTACTTTTCATAGCTATATAGTCGTTTTGAACAAGGTTCCTAAATATTTCCCACATATTATTCTTACCTTGAAATAAAGCATTTGCAGGTAGAGATTCCTGTAGTAAATTTGAACTTTAATAACTCCGCCATCTAGCGAGTATTTGTGTACTAACTGGAAGCTGGTATGCCGTAGGACAAAACAACGAGGTAGAAGTTTCAAATATTGGTTAATTTATAACCAAATGAACTAATTGTAGACATAACTTTCTGTAAGTTAGTTCTACCATCATTCTCTTCACAAATAAAGCAACACTCATAACCAAGACGTAGCATATTTCAATAAAGAAATAGATCAAATCAAGATGTGAATATGGTATGAGAATTTACACATTCATGAGTACCAACGCGCTAACGTCTTGTTTGTTAGGGGACCCGTAAATCACTGCGTTAATTGTTGGTGCAATGACAATAACTTAAGTGACACTTAAATACTTACGTACGCGTTAACTAACGCGCCCTTAGCTCGAATTAAGAAATGTCGGTGGAACCGAGGGTGTGTATCTTCCTATTTGCAGCTATAATTCGACATTAAGATCCTTTCCATCTTAATTTGTGCAGTTAAACAAAAGGTAATTATTTTTCTGTTACCTCTTTATGGACATTTAAGAGATCTGTACTTAAAAAAAAAAAAAAAAAAAAAGTATCGAGATATTCCTTCTTGAAGTGTATTGTTGATTATTATTGAACCTCAAAACGTGTGGTGTACTGCTTTTGAAAAATCAGATCGTAGCAACTAATTAACATAAAAGTCCTTCCTATTTCCTGTGATAGATATTCGTTCGTAGTTTGTTATGTCGAAAGATCATCGTTATGTCGACTGAGAACTGAAGAAAAAATCGGAAATGCCAGTATTTAGGATTTTTTAAATTCTCTCCGTAATAAAATCCGTGTTGTTTACAACCTGAGTAACCCCTTCTAGGTACTTTATCCCCAAAATACCTTAAGGATGTTGGGATTCTTACTTTCACTTTAGTATGAACGGAAAGTTGGTTGTTGGTTGTTTTTTAAAAGTTCGTAATCTTTTGACTTTTTATATATATATATATATATATTTCAGTATAGTTGAGACACTTGTGTGTTCTAAAAGTTAATCAAGTTTTTGTATCGGCCACTCATTGTTTAAGATTTTATGGCTAAATCTTTCCTGCAAAAAATTTCGTTATTTTGAAATATCGACCATATTTAGGTGCCTTTTTGTTTTGTAAAAAAAAAGTATATGCTTGTGTGTGTGGGGGGGGGGGGTCTATAAACTGACCAAGTTTCATAATCGACAAGACATTTGGTTTTGATTTTACTTCTAAACGTTTCCCGGGTTCGAGTCCCGGCAGGGTCATGGGTGTGGATTTTAACACTTAACAGCTAAAGGCAAATCGTGACGGGCCGAAGTCCAAAGTTACTAAACTGGCCCATATAAAAATAAAGTTTTTTTTCTAAACGTTTCCTAAATAATAATTCGGGAGATGCTTCGGCAACTACTGAAATCGATGGTATTAGAATTGTCGGTGATTGTAGAAACCTTTCGCCAAGTGTTTGAGAAATGGTACCTTTAAAAAGTACGGGTCTCTTAAATTTCCATCAAGAGTTCATAGGATAATAATTCGACTGGTACATGCAAAGCCTGAATTGAGATGAAACAGGTCTTTCTTGTATCTTTAACGTACATATTGCTTTTAGAAAATTACAAAATAGTGGGAATGGCTAAGCAGAACCAATCTATTAAATCAACTACCAATCTGTCTTCTTACATCTAGAGCAATAAATGAGTTTCTTTTTTATTTTAGGTTCAACCATCAGACAAGTTGTTACTTGATGTAGAGGCCCCAGACAAGAGCTCATATGGGTATTATTCATACTCAGTGCGGTTGAAAGAGTATTTCTTCAGACAAGGGGAACTAAGCACACAATTGAGTGTCGACGTAATATCAGACTTAACTTATCAAAAGATAAAGGTAAAAATTAATTATTAATTACTAACTACATTTCACTTTTTTTAAATATTTGCAGAGGATTAGTTGTTTAATAGTAACAGTTTTATTTTCCTTTTTCCTGTGAAAATAATAGGTTCCTTTTTCTTTAGTAATATTTATTGTAAGTTCGAACGATGTACCTTTAGTGCGAGGCTAATGTTTGTTTTGATGTGTAATCTTGTGTTTAGTCTCGGTGTTTTCCAGTCGTATGTCTTTATACTTAGAATGCTGTCTCAGCCCTGTAGCGATATCCAGAGGTTTCGCAGAAATAATAAAAACTATGTTTTTAGCTTTTAAATGCTTATGAAAATAATTAATTGATGAACCAAATGTACTTGTGTGTGTTGTGATGAAAATTTGTGTTTCCTATTCGTAAACTTGCTTTCCTCTTGAGGCCATATAAAACTTCATCCAAGCCCTGTGATTTAGTGGTTAAATGTTGCGGGCTTCGGATTGGCACTGGAAAAGTTGGAATCCTGCCACGGGTATTTTGCTTGGTTTCCTCAGTTTCACCAGACGAATGTCAGCATGTTACCGAGACTAAACTTCTGGCCAACACCTTTCCCCTTCCAGTTTAGGATCCATCCTCCGTGGAAATTTTGAGGTCCGGAAAGTTTGATTGCGGATTTGTGTTTCAGAATTGACGGGTTCATATAATAATGTGTTCTTAGCACGCAGACCAGAAGGGTTAAAATTTCAAACTTTGTGTTAAAATGTAGGTATTTAGGACCGAGAAATTCAAAGAAAGCATTTGATTCAGAGAATTGTATCCGCCATTTTTCCAGCATTGCGTCATACGTTTTCCTCGTCCTGTGTTTTCGCTACACGTCCTGCAATGCACGTCCATTTTCTGCTTTACAATTTGTGAACATCTGCTTAAAGTCCTTCAAGTGGATGTCCACAGTGTCCGTCGTGGGAACATCCATGTTATGGACCTCCATTGGACGTCTACTGTCGTATACAAAGACGTCCATTGCACGTTCAAAGTGTCCAACACATGAACATCCTGGAGGAGGCAAATCTGTAAGAAAACAGGGTTAGTAACAATGGCTTCACAGTGTTTTCTTACTGATGCGGAACTAGTTGGTGTTAGATGCAATACTTTCAGATTTCGCGTGGTATCTTCAAATTTTAAAATCTTCTGTAAATTATGAAAAAGGTCAGGAAGGGAGTTTAACCAGTATATTCGACCGTTGCAGTTAAAAGGTTAATTTTATTCTATAGACATTATGTATATTAACTGAGAAATGAATACAGTGGTTATGTGCCTTGAACGTTTTAATTAGAACACCTGACACTTGATCGACCAAAAGTATTGATAATAAAAAGTTACCGAAAATTGAATTTGATTAAAAAAAAAATCTCAGGAAATTTCGAAAGGGGGAAATAAGTAACTACTCTGAGCCAAAGATGATTATTATTACGTCATGATTTGCATTGAAGTTTATCGTGGGCTCTCTACGACAGACATATGTTGGTATAAAATTACATTTAAATTTAGTCTGTTAGCACTCAAATCCACCGTAAGATGGCAGGTCTAGCAGTTTTGTTTAGTTAAAGAGTGGAACTTCTTCAGTTATCGAGTAATTTAGAGTAATAGCTGAAGTAACTAGAGTAATTAAAATTTTATTTTCATTACTACTTACTACTACCAGTACTTCAACTACTTCTATTATTTTAAAGTATTTAAAATCTTGAGAGTAATGCCCTCGATTCCAAATTTGGCAGAAATCTGGACAACCGTTCTGATTTTACGCAAAAGTGAGTTTTAATAATAAAATCTCGTTACTGTGCTAACGCGAAGTAACTTATGTGTTTAGTTTGGATAGAACCTTAACAGTTGTTATTGTTTTGTTTTCGGGCTCAGTGCTGACATCTGTTGGAATGAAAGGAAATGCGGTCATTGCGTTCGTGCTTACCATTCAAAGCCTTGCACTACTATTCAAAGGTGTGCTTATTGTAATTCTAATGAACATACTGCAATGGAAGCCAGTTGTGAAGAATTCAGATTACAGGCAAATATTAATCAAATAATGGAAAGAGACCATATTTCTTTTAAAGAAGCCACACAATTGTTGAAACCAAATTCCTAGCGAAAGTGCCTGATTTTCAAAAAGTCACATATGCTCAATCGGTATCCATCAAGGACAATGTAAAGAATCCTAAAGAACCAATTCTAAAAATAAACCCATTTTAAGTAATCAAAACAGTACACTGGTAAATATTTCCAGTAGTGAAAGCAAACAACAAAAAAACGTTCTATAAATTTAAAATACTCGAAAGAACAACAAATAGCGAACTCAGAAAAGAATCTGGATCCAGTAACAAAGGACTTAATGATGATGATGATGCACATAGTAATATTTCGGATTCAACTATCAACCTCAACGAAGAAATAATGGACGAAGACACTAGCATGCATGCTCCCGAAGCATCGGCAGATATATTGCCAGGAAAAACAACTAGTTCTTATACGAATATTGTTTATAGAGATAATCCTACAAAAAACAACATTTTAAATGATTCTTCAAGGCAAGATGATACTCAAGCAAGATTATCAACTCGTAAGTCACTTTCCAAGTCATTGGGAAATCTTAATAAATATAAAGATCAAGGAATTGAATCAGAAATCATCACAATGTCAAAACATGGTGCGACAGTTACGAGATATCAATATCATTATAATGTAACAAAAAAAGCGTCATATAACGTTAAATATATAATCAATATACCTACCCAAATAAGCCTGAAACTGTGGCTTGGGATGAACTTAAATGCAATGAAATGTCTATCACCGTATTAAGTTTATTATAATTGGTTCAAATTTGAGTTTGATTCTTGTTACCATGGAAATGGTACTCAGATTACATTTTTAATATGTCTATATTACCCACTTGGTCCTATAAGAAAGTCATGCGAATTTTAATGAAGATTAATCCAACTTTGGGGATATATATTCCGAACGCACTAACAAACATACTTACAGATGCTTATCAGAATAATGGAAACACCTGTAGTTGGCAACACGTCAGATGTATGGGTTGGCAGTGGTGTCGTGGCGACCGCAGCGCCGGACTGCTGGTGGTGGTGTGTTAGGTCGGTCTCCACACTACGTCAGGCGTCGTGGAACAGGAGTGTGCAGTGGCTGCAGCAGACGGAGGTAGTGTAAATTGGGAGACCTCTCAGAGTTTCAAAGAGGGCAAATTGTTGGTGCGCGGTTATGTGGAGGGAGTGTGACGGCAGTGGCTAGTGTGTTAGGTGTGTCGCCAGGGACAGTGTCGAAGGTGATGACGGCCTACACAACACACGGGAAAACCACATCGGGGAAGCGGAACAGTGGGCGGAAGAAAAGCATCAGTGACAGGGCACGCCGGGTATTAAAGCGCATTGTCACGCGGAACCGTCGTGCCACTGCGGCGCAAGTGACGGAGGAACTCAATCAGCACCTCCCCCAACCTGTTTCGACAATCACAGTCCTCCGCGAATTACATGACATGAACTTACGGGGTCGTGTTGCACGGGCCAAACCTCTCATCAGGGACCAGAACGCTTTAGCACGCCGCAAATGGTGCCGCGACCATGCAACTTGGACCGTTGACGACTGGAAACGTGTGGTATGGTCGGATGAGTCACCAGTCACCCTATTCCAAACCACGGGCTGTGTTTATGTGTGGAGAACGCTCAAAGAAGCGTATGATCTGCAGTGTCTCCGCCCAACTGTGAAAC
>JAGDQP010045991.1:1970-13895 GCA_022664845.1 Lepisma saccharinum
CGGTAGCGATAAGGGAGTAGTTTTAATACTGAAATTAATTATTCAGTATGGAATTAATTACAGGGTGGTAAGGTTTGATGAAAGATTTCGGATTCCTTCAATTTCATTTCAGAAGTCTACCACTGTTCCGTCTTGTGTGTAGTATTTCGTGGTAATTACACTAGTTAAACTATTTACTCTCACGCCCTCGGATAGAAAATGTTCAAGAAATTTAGTTGTAATCTCTTCAAAGTCCCTGAAGTAACGTTTATTGGTTTCATACCACATTCTAGCACTTCCTTTCATAAGTCTACGAAAAATAGGGAGGTATTGTTCCAAAGGTTTTCCCAGTAGTTCTAAGTCCTCTACAAGCTCCTTGAGAAAAGTCGCTGACAATCTCTTCTCTATTGTGCCATTAAATACTTCCAGTCGCTGTAGATCAGAAAGTTTAAAAGTCCGGTAACCGCCTTGCTGATGTCCAGGAAGTAAAAAAAAAGGCCTGTCTGTTTGGAATGGTACCCAGTCTCCAATGTAAATCATAATATGACCATCATTTTTTTTTTCCATCTCCGTAATTAGTCTTTCGGCCACCTAGTGCTTTACCCTAGATACTCACACCATGCCAGCCATCCAGGGAAACATTGTTTGCTTCTATTCGTTGTTGGTTTGTAGGTCCTATGCTATGAAGAGATTGTAGGTCATGTGGTTTCCCTCTTTCTCTGTTGGGATAATGTTCACAGGACTTCTTCACTTCTGTTTCAAATTCCCCTTCCGCATGTAAACGGGTTGAATCTTCATCCGCAGTTTCTTTTGTTCCTACAATTTGAGCGTTCAGATTCTGCCACTTCGTTAACGTTCCAACGGCTTGTTTTTCTAATGGAGTGAGTGACCTTGTCATGTCCGGAAACATGTTCTAGTTCTTGGTTTCAACAAATTCATTACCATCCGTGGTTTCGATACAGTTTTGATCGCAAATCCATTGGACCGATCGCTCTGTGATACAGATCCCGTTTTCTTGTGAGTCTATTCGCGTAGGTGCCACATCCAAGGGTTGTACCTGACATATTCGCGCAGCGGTGTCGTAAGTGCTGGTAGCCTGGAATTCAGCTGACTTAGCTGGTTTCCATGGGATTCAACTTTCTCATCCACGGCTAACAGACAGCGTTCGTGCAGAACAACATGGGTGTCCATTTTGTTAAGTGTCTGGTTCAATTTCCCATAGTTTCTTGTGCACTTTTGCGCAACTGCAACCAATCGATGTTTTAACTTGTTCCATTTTCTCTTCAATCATGGTTAATGTAGTTGATATCTTCCCCATTTCTGAAGTTATCCCTGCAAGACCCTCATCAATTCGTTTGCTTGGTTGATCTCCTTGAACACTAAGTTCAGCCTTCTGGGTTCGGATGTCATTGAGTTGCTCCTCTAAATCCTTATTAGCTTGTTCGTTCTTTCCAGTATATTTACGCACCAAAACTGACAGTTCTTTAATAGTTGCCATTTCATAGATGACTGGGTGACGAAATTTTGTAAGAACGATGATGCAAATAGATATAACCAGATACGTAACTAAACAAAATTAGGTACTAATTAAGTATATGTATTTATAAATATATGTAAAACCCGCTTAACAATGTAAACAATAGGCTTACTTTCATTCTGTTCTGTTGTAAGTTATTCTATTTTTCTCTTGCGTGCCTGTTTGGGATGCCAATTCTGACACCGTCTCCTGTGTTGTCCCTATCTCCTCTTATTATAATCCAACTACAAGTGAACTCAAAACAAGTACTTGGGATAACAAAAAAAAATGAAAATTTGATACACAGCTGGTACTCGGCAATCAATGACTATAAAAAAGAACTAATATCCTATATAAAATTAAATCCCACGAAGTCTAACGTCAGTGAATATACCAATAAGAAGTAAACTATCTGAAATGGAGTTCTTCACCTTACCGCGCAGTTAAAAGTAAGAAGAAGATAGGATTGGTACATAAACACCACAGCTTTGAGTTCATAAACGACAAGGACGTGTGTGATATGAATTTTCTACGTACTTGTTAATTTCGGTAAAATATTTTGAATTTTCGTTACCTGGAAAAGTGATAGGCTTAAGATATTCGTTCGTACGGTAAGTTTATTTTATTTTTCCTATTTCCTTTTGTCTTAAGATAAGATAAAATGAATTTTATGGGCGGTAATTCCTTCTGTCTTATTCTAGGAAAACATTCATGCAATTCCTTAGACAACGTTATGATATCGCTGATAATCCCAGGAAAATATTGAATCCAGGAGCATACTCCAACGAAAATGAGTATCTCAAAGATTTCGATGTTTGATAGTGGCGAAACTTCACTTAACAATACTTCACATCACGTCACACAGTGATATGCAGAAATTATATATAAATCACTGGACTAAAAGTCCGACTAGAATATACTTGAAAAAAAGTTGTAACGGTATTTGGCCACTTCACTTCTGCTTTTGAGAGCTTTATATAATAAATGAACATACATTTAGCATAAGCTTTCTTACTTAATATCACACACTCGAAGTACAGGTCATAGAAACACGAACATGCGCCTGTGTGTAATAACTTGTAAGAGACTTGCAGTTCACATCAGCATTTCATAGCTTCATCAAATAAATAGGACGTTCGTTGGGTGTAAACTTAAAAAAGGAGTAGGAAAGTATGGGGGCAGATTGAAGAAAAAGAGTTTTCTTGTATCCTCTTCTGGGAATCCCACGAGTTATGAAGTTTTTAGGAGGTATGGAGTCACTTGAGAAGATAGTTGGGGGGATCACTGGCAATCTCTGGAATATCGTAACTTGGTACAAGAGCACTGGCTTTTAATTTGAACAAATAGACATTCTTAGGATTCACACTGATTAATACAGATTTTCTTTCTTTCCTTTCACAAATGGGTAATTGCTGCTGGTTCATTGACGTTGACCAGTAGACCACGGAGTATATAGCACCAACTTACATCGGTTTCGCGCCGGTTTTCAATATTAACCCTTGCTCTACTCGAGAAACTTCCCAGACTCTAGCAGTAGGATCCCAATAATCACACTGACGTTGACCACTCGGCCACGGACAATGGTTCAAATACTGATACTGTATATGTATGAAACTTTTTCCTTATTCACCAGATAATACATCATGCTTTGAAATAACACGATTAATACATAAATAACACTTAAGCAAAAATTATATTCCAACCATACGGTCACTCAGGCGCACTCTTCTCCAGTTAGGTGTATTTCACTTCTTTTGACAACCAGAAGTCAATGTAGACTAAGATGGCCAGATTTTTAAAGCAGCAAAATGGGACATGTATCTTAACTTCCCTAACGAAAAACGGTACACAATAAAATGACAAAATGAATACACTGTAATGTTGATCATTAATACTGATGTTTTAAAACTAATAAGTATATAGAATAGTAAGGTATGTGTACTTACATATGATAACATGTACTGCACTGCATTCCTTCACATCCGCTTTTATTAATATTTTGTTGATGAATGTATTTTCTTCAACACGTCCTTTTCACACAGCATTGTAAAAGTTAGTGAAGTTAACCGTATTAACCAACATTGCTTTCAAAGTTTGTACTGAAAGAGCGTTTTTACATTCTTCTCTGTAGTTCACAGTGGTTCGTGGTGTCCTCAAATCGTGCAACGTTAATTTAGCTCATTTCCCGACGTCATGCAATGATGAAAATTTGTATAGCGACGTAAGTCGGGTAACAGTACAATATGCTATTGTCACTCTCATATAATTATATATTTTAATATTTTTTTAAATATGTCCCATAAATACTAGCCTGCAACACTTTGGCGTTTGACTGGTTGCATAACACATTGGGATTGGAGTAAAAAATTAATAAAAAGCGTTTTAAAGATATGTTTTTCTTAAACAATTCGTACTAAAAAGTTAAATATAATTTTGTTTATGTGTGACTAAAAAGAAAAGCATGGGGCGTGCTCTCATATAAAGTCACTTTATAGATTTTTCAATTAGCGCGCTAATGCCTTTCTTTCTAGTCATGTATAAACAAAATTTTACTTTTTAAGAAAAGTATGTCTAAAAAGTTTTTTATATTTTTTTTCACTTGTCCATTCATGTACGAAAGTACTCGTTCAGTGGGGGACATTTGTTCAAGATAAACAAAGAAGAAACTCCAATCTTAAGAAAATTGGAATATGGTACGTTGTTTACATTGAATTTCTACAGATAATTTCTACCCAACACTCACTAGGAGATGATTTCTCTGACTTCCATTTTTGCAGTATTTCTGAGGTTACATACTGCTTGATGTACACGTACTCATCGTACAGACCAGTCTCATCTGTCTGAATTGAAGGAGCCACTTCCCAAATGAAATCTTGAGTCTTTTGTATTTTTCGTCCAAGGGGTATTCCTTCTTTAAGTGCTACCCAAATGAAATTCTGTAAATTCTCCAGGGGTAAAATCCATTTACCTAAATATTCAGATGCAGTTTGATAGAACGAGCAGACATAGTGTTTAAATTTTGCAACTTCTGATGAAAGACCCTCCCTTTCCAATTAACCAAGAATTGTTCTGACAGATGATGTTACGAAACAGTCTTCACCCTTGGAGACTAAATTAGCGTTAAACAATTCAAGACAGAAATCACCTCAAAAACTGTAACTGCTTGACCTTCTATCCTTAGAACAGCAGAGTGAAATGTTGATGCTTGTCTCTGAATAAAATATAGCCATGCTTCTGACAATGGATCTTTGAAGAATGGTTTGATGAGAAATGGACATTTATTTTGTGATTCAAAAAATTATTTCAGATTAACAAACATGGTCAATAGACCTTCAGCCACAGGGAGAAGAGCAGCCACCTTGTTTTGCTATACCCTAAAATTCGTTTGTACTCCACATCTACAAATTCGCTATTTTTTTTTTTTTTAAACTGAACTCTGAGAGTGTATACATAGAAGTAAGAATGTATTTTTGAAATAATATCTTCAATATCAATAGAGAGGACATCGGCAGCAGTCTGAATGGTATTGTGTATTATATGAGCGGAACACCCAACCCTAAGTAACTTGTGGCCCAGTTTTTCTTTTAGTTTCGTGAACACGTTATTTGTTCCCTTTCTACATACACCTCCAAAATTGCAGTTTGTATTATCTGCACAAAGATCGACTGTTCTTTCTTTTAGGTTAGCTCACTCACTCAAAAATGTGGCAGTGGTTTCTGATGTTTCTCCAGGAAAGGATTTCAAATCCAACCTTTAACTTGAATCTCGTCAGCAGCATGAAAGTACCTCACAAGCAATGGAAATATTTTACATCTTTGTGATTCGACGCATCTGTTTTATTTCATTACAGATATAAAATTAGCTTTCTGCAGGTCACTTTCTAGCGGGGATATTGCAAAAGGAGTTAAAACATTTAATACGATTGCTTCGGCTTTACTACGGGCACACGTAAACTTAGGTTCAAAAGTACACTGGATTAGTTTAGTACAGTCCATGGATCTGAAAGATTGGTTATGTTGGACTGTGTGATACGCGAACGCACCTTCAGTGGCTACTAGTTTCATGTCTTTGTCACAAAATTTATCACTTGAAAAAAAATCTTTTAAGCGGTGAGCTTGACGCACTTGCACGCACCAAATCCTTATGTTTTGCACTGTTTATATGTTGCCTTATATCCGACCGCCCCCATGACTTATATAGAAAGTTGATATATACTTACTGCACTGAACATCCGAGTCAGAAATTATTTTCTTAATGTAAGGATATTCCTTCTGAAGGTCTGCATTAAAAACACACTTCCTTTTCAGTGGCATATTAGAAGTTTCACACGGTTCAGCACACCGTCACGAAAATAAAACACCGCACTTTACATGTTATAAACGTTGGACCATCTTCCTTCAGAACCACGTAACAACTGAAGGCAATAGAGCGCGGTTTCATTTGACAAAAGTGTGCAGGTGAGCGACAGTTATTGTCTGGTGCGTAAACAAATATTTCTTAACTTTGCCTAGAGTGGAGACTAGATAAACAATATAATTGCAAAACCTGACCTGAAAGTCTCCACCAAAGTTAGGTGTTAAGTTGTAGAGACAAAGGTGTATTTTGCGGTAATTCTATGCCGATAAATAAGAGATTTCAGTTATGTTGACATCATCAAATTCAAACCTGATACTGTAATATTCACAGTTGTGTGTGTAAAAAAAAATGGCGTCCCGTTTTACTTTGCGGCGACAGGGGTCGAGTATTGGTATCGTGTTACAACGTATAAATGACTGAGTTAACGTTGAAGTGAGTTGAGACATGAATTTCAAGTCTTTCGGATATTTAATGATTGGATCGCTGTGAAATCACTAATACCAGAAAGGGCTATTACTTATTGAACATAAAATAGTAACCTTTATATATACAAGGTGTGACACACACAAAAAAAAACGGATTGTAGCTGTATTACTAAAAATAATTAACATAATGCATATTGATTTTGCACGGATAAACTACCATACCTCCCCTACCTAGTACCGTGAATTGGACTCACTCGGCCCAGCCATTCGCAAGACAAGCGACAATGAGTGAACACGTGTGCCAGTGCGTTGGCGGTAAATGACGAGCGTGAAAGTAGACCAAAGGATAAACATCAAGTTTCTCGTGAAACTTCGAAAACTTGGAAAGGATTGACGACTACCCAAATTTGTTGGATTTGGTGGTAACTGTCGACGAAACGTGGATATTTACCTTTGACCCCGAAACGAAGCGACAATCCATGCAGTGGAAGGGTATTGGCTCCTACCGGCCCAAAAAAGCAACATTACTACCTTCAGGTGTTGGGGAAGCTTCGTGAGAACGTTCGAAAAAAAACTGCCTCAGTTGTGGGAAATTGGCTGGATCTTGCATCGGGACAATGCACCCGCCCACAAGGCACTATCCGTAAAACAATTTTCGGCTAGAAAAAACATTGCAGTGTTAGAACACCCGCCGTACTCACCTGATTTGGCACCCTGTAATATTTTTTTTTGTTTCTGAAAATCAAATCTCAACTGAAAGGAACACATTTTACCTCCGTTAATGAGGCTAGAAAAAAAAACGGCAAACGTACTGAAGACCCTTACAGAAGATGACTTCCAGGGATGTTACAAACAATGGCAGCGGCGAATGAAGAAGTGTGTTGAAGCAGAGGGGTACTACTTTGAAGGTGACACCACCGACAGGAACCAGTAATGTAAGTACTCAGAGTTATTACTTCAGTCCGGTTTTTTTTGTATCACACCTCGTATATCTTGCATACACACTACTGAATCTCGGAGAGAGATACGTGTTAATGAAAGTATTGGTATTCGATATAGTTTTTATTAAATAATTCTAGAAGGTACATAATAAACGAGTACACAAAACACATGTGAAAATGCTTTTGAACTTTCTGAAATTTAGTTTCATATCACAGCCAACCTTACTTTCCTTTTGAGGTTAAACATAAACTTGGATGTAGTTCTATAGCAAAATGTATTCAAGATATATAACTCTCGGATATATTTAGTTTACGTTCATATGAAAAATACTTGATAAAAATATAATAAATTTAATAATAAACAATCTTAGGCTTTTTCACCTGTGTGAAAAATATATTTTTGTAAGAGGTATACCACATAATGCTTTGGTTTTCTCCCCTGTGGATAATAAATGCATAAGATTTATTGCGGGTTTTCTCCTGTGACATTATAAAACCTTTTTTTAGACTCTTGATGATGATTCCTAAGGCTTTTCTCCTGTATGGATTATGAATTGAGATAACACTCAAAATATTAAAAATCTCTAAGTACAACTTTATATGTATTACTGCTGTTTATTCACTTAACCTGAATATGCAGTATTGTGATAAAAATCGTTTAAGTAGGTATGAATATCTAAGGATAAAATTTTCAAAAGGTTTTGAACACACTTCTTGTCAACCACAGTTGTTAGAATAAAAGTTCTCTCAGCATGACATAGTTCGGATTCAACATGGTGAGAAGTTTTCTGAATACTGCGCTTTCAATCATATTGAAAGCGAGGTAGTCTTTCACTATTTGGTTGTTCATCTTTGTGCTTCTATTGTGACAGTGGTTTTGTTGTGTAGCTTGCTATTGACACTTGCTTCGAAGCTGATGACCTGGAGGGAATGGAAACTGATGGAGATGCTGATGATGTGGGGGCAATACAAGTTGATGATGTAGAGGGAGCTGCTATATCCCTATTTGCGCTATGATCATGTTGTTCATTACATGTTGATTGTGGTGGTTAAGATTCACTTTCTACAAGATCGGAATTGAAATATTCTTCACTTTGTGGTTGGCGATTCACTACCTCCAGAAGATTAATTGTCGATTGTCTACGTTGTATGTGTCTTGTCATGCTAGACGTGGAGGAACCACAGATTGTAAGAACAGATAAACACATATTGCACTGCACTTTGGTACTTCTGGGTATGTGTAAAAAAAATACCACACCGAACTCTTCTTGGGTGCCAACGTACAACTATTCAAAAAATGTGAAGCCACCAAAACAACACTCAAAACTTGTCACACACACACTAGAATTGAGAAAATCCTTCTGTTTGTGTCTGTTGGAAGCAGCAGGTTAGAAGTGTTGCTCCCATTTCCAGTTGGGACCAAACAGACTGTGATTTTCTAGAAACAGTGACAACATACAAATAGTTTCAGACTGGTGGAAACATGATCTATTTGTCTTTCCAAGTTAAAAATGAGGGGTAATATATCATGTTGCTCAAGTCTTCGTCACATCCTTTCACCGTGCCAGATGATGTAAGTATAAGCAGGCCATAATTTTATCAATCAATATATTTGAGTAAATCAAATATTGCAGATCTTATATATCCTGAAAGCCAATTTTAACTTTAAATGTTTATATCTCTGTTTTAAGCTAGGCGAGTATTAATTTATTCAGACAATAAAATGAATAAACCTTTCCCGTTAGCGAAATCAATAGGATCAATTTTGAAAGGTTCTTCCTTAATGTTCTTTGGAGTTGGTTTATTATAATTGTTCATAAGTCTGTTAAACAATGCCTGTGTCACCATAGTTTATTTTGTCTCCTCAACAGAAGCACCAGCAGGTTGAGGCAGGCGGCATCCTATTCTCGTATTCTTTACTTCTACGGGGAGAGGGTTATTATAGAAGTTACCCAAACCTCGTAGTTGCGAGAAAACTTTTTCTAGAGCGTCTTGATTTAATCATCTTGTCAAAATATATTAAATTTCGTTAAACTTCACTTCATTAAACAGCCCTTCTAAACTGCGAATTGGATAGGTAGTAAGATGGTTACTATCACAACAACACTAAGTATATCCTGCATTTTCAGATTCTAACACTATTTCAAAGAGTAAAGGCCGCTTTAGACGATACAATTTCTCGTACGACGAATCTTAGCGAAAGCAGTGTGCCAGCGTAAAAAGAAAAAAAAGTTGTGGATTTATACCACAGCATCTTGCCCTATTGTAGCATTCTTGCTTTCACACTCTGGCACTACTGCTAATCGTACGATTCATCGTAGCATAAATGCTGTCGTCTAAAGCGGCCTTAACTCTTTCGTCATAATCTTGTCGAAGTTATAATGTATCGGCTGCTTCCAGTTAGCTACTAGTCCCCGTATCATCACTAGCTGCAAATTTTTATGAGACCCTATAATAACGTCATCGTAACACACTCTGCTACTTAACATTCATTTCATCAAGCATAATTACAGATAGTTCTTCGGTTTCACTTAAAGATCGCGCTTGCTCTTTCATCAAACTAAAGACCTTCGTTAACAATCCGGGCAAAAAAAAAAAAGATAGCTTGCTTATCCAACGACGAAGCGTAGGAACACTTGGAAGAGGAATCCCGATTTATGATCGTTGGTAGTTATACAGTTTTTCGGATATTGCTCTTTGCGTTAGTGCGGTAATAATATCTAGCCCTCATTTTTGTTTCCTTTTGCCGCTTAGTAGTTTCTTAATTTGACCTTCAGTGAAAACTTACGTAATATTTGTTTCACTTTAGAGTTTACAAACCGCTAAACGTATTTGGACGCTTGCAGAGATGATATTTCAGTATGTACACTTTGAAAACTTTATTTTTTATATAGGCCAGTCTAGTAACTTTGGACTTCGGCCCGTCACGATTCGCCTTTAGCTGTTAAAATCCACATCCCTGCCGGGACCTTCGAGCCGATGGCTTACCGCCGCAGAGCGCTCGGCCACCCGTTTATGCTTTATTTTATACGCACGCAGTTTTGATTGCAAATTGCTAATTTTTGTTTTGTATGTTTCCGATTGAAGCTTATCAATTTGTGCAGAGAGATCACGAATTTGTTGTTCATGCTCAATATTTCGGACTTCATTTAAGCAAACAAGTGCCAACGTAGAAAGAGTTTCAAAATTTTCTGATAGTGTCATATCTTGATCGTCATGTTCACTTACCGTGCACAAAACTCTTCTCAGGGAATTCCTTGCTTGCCAGAGCTCTTCACGTCCCTTATTTTCTATTGTAGATACACCATACGTCACTGGAAGTTGTAGAGAAGGAATAGCTTCTGTTTTGAGCTGCTACTTCGGCGGCAGACCCAAGAGTTCACATTTCAAATCACGTTCTTAACTATCTGGTGAAAAGTGTACGGCATACACACGTGCATTGTCAACATTGAATTTATCTTTACGAAAGCACTTGATTTCCCACACTTTTTGTAGCTCTTTAGCTCGCGGAAATCAATCAAGAACTATTTCACTACCTTTTATAATTCTCCCAGTATTTTTACAAGTACTCACAGCACAACTCGACATTGTATAATATTAAAGATATATTAAATCAAATAAACAAATCACTTATTTAAATGAAACTTAAAATTTTTCACAAAAAAATAAATAAAAAAAATGAAATCACTTCACTCACTCCCACGTAAAACAGACCGCCACGTTCTACCACACTTGCCACCAAACTGTCTACAAGAAAGAGATTCATCCTCGTGATGTCACCAAACACCCCCTTTTAAGAAACAAGAAAGGGCTGTTTTGCCACGACCTTATAAAAGAGAAAGCGAGCGGCGGTCTACGGATCTTGCATTAATATGATTTAATTCACGTAAGGTTTTCTGCTAACTCACTAGCTTCATTCTCTGAGATATCATTTGTTCCCCTATTATGACAACATAGTCACGCTGATTTGCGTGCTTTTTTTAATTACCTTATTAGTAATGTGACATCATTTAGCCCCCTGGTTTAACATAGTTAACCACTGATAGATCACTACACATATTTAAGCTATGTCCCGATCATGTTGTCACTAAGTAATTTAACGCGCCTTTGTACAAAGTTCATGCGCATTGTTCGATCACGAATCTTTGAAGAGTCCAAATTTTTGCCTCTAATACAGTTCAGTGATGCTAATTGAAGGAAATTTTCCTCGGCGCGCGCAGGGAAATTTGAACCTATGACTTCCATTTGTTTGCATCTAATCCATCCCCCTAAAAACGCATACATATACACACACATACACACGGATGAGAAAAATTATTGAGAACTTTTGTTGCCAAACCCTCTTACCTTCTTGAAGCTGTGGCTGAGGTTAGCGGTACACTGCTTCCTCCCTCCAGTAATTTGTCCTTACTTCTTCATTTAGCTTTACCTTGTTTCAGTGATAAAGATACTAGGAAAACAAAAGAAGGTGTCAAACTTGATATGACCCTATAACAAGCCATAGCTGGCATTATTAATAAGAACATAACGGAACAAAGGAGTTATCACTTTTAATTGTTTTAGTGTTATTTAGAATGTAAACTGGTTTAATTTTATGTTGCATGTTTAGTTAAAAAGAGAAAAGAAAAAGATTTATTATTGTTTTATATATTGCGGGTAGATGATGTTCAGTAGATGGCAGCACATTTGTATCATAGTGCAGCATGTA